>OY986437.1:30673062-30890562 GCA_963920525.1 Dichetophora obliterata
GCTAATATAAGTTTTCACAAAAATTTCAAATTAACCAAATCCTTAGACTATTTCACATTTTATAGCTGTTAGTATGTACAAGTAAAATATTTTTTTACATAAAACCGGTATTTTCTCAAAAACTACCGTTATTACTACGAATTATGGAGAGTAAATTATTGAAGTCTGAAAATTCCTCTTTCATTTAGTGTATAAAAATATATGATTTTTTTATTCTCGGTTGAAATAATTTCAAAATTGCAGAAATATTTAAGATTTAACTCGTACAAAAATAAGACAAGAAGAATCATGATTTCCCAATTAACGGAATGTTTATATTAAATCATGTTAATTCTATTTTTATACCATACTAGCTGAACCCGGTGTGCCTCGCTACCCCCCTCGTATAAAATAAAATTAAAAGTATTTATATATTTACAAAAATTTATTTATTTAATTTAATTATTGCAATGCTTCGCCTCTTTTTTTGTTGTAAACCTATTGGAATTCAGCACTGAATCGCATGTAATTTGCTTCATGCTCCCCCTTTTTATTTTTAGACCAATCAAAAAGCACCAATTACAGAATCAGCTGTTTCGCAGTCAGTTGTGGGAGAATGAGAATGGGGTTACCCCACTCTCTATTTTAATTAACACGTATTATAAAATCAGCTGTTTTGAAGACAGTGATGGAAGAAAGAGAATGGGGCTACCCCACTATTTTAATTAATATGTATTTTAAATTTGTGGTAAAGCCGTTAATAAACGTAGTAAAAAAGTAGGTGCAGAAGTGTGCATGGTCGAAAAATATTATCATGAAATAAGTATTCCTGAGTCAAAGCTCAGGTCCAGCCTCCAATATATCGCAAGCAAAGGGGGCGTGCTCCGCCCACTTTTCTTTTGGTACGATTTCTATTCATGCCAATACCATATATAGCAAATACTGCCGCCGTTGGTCAAAAAATGCCCAAGATATGACGATTTTAAATTTTGGGTTATATGGGCGAGGCCACGCCCCTTCGTCCACTCACAACATTATATAGTCAAGAATTTATTATTTCGTAAGAATATCCTATTGTGAAAATTTAATGACGATCGGTCCAGTAGTTAAGACTATATTGCGATTTTTAATTTTCCTAAAAAGGGGCGTGGTACCACCCACTTTTCTCCTGGTACGTTTTCCTATTTATGCCAATACCATATGTACCAAATAGCATCAACGTAGGTCAAAAAATGCCCAAAATATGGCGATTTAAATTTTGGGTTATATGGGCAGTGCCACACCCCTTTGTCCAATAAAAACTTCATATAGCCTATTATTCTTTCCAGAGTCTTAGTAAAATGCTGTGTAAGTTTCAGGAAGATCGGTCCAAGTGTTTGGCCTCCTATAAAGCACAAACAAACAAACAAACAGACAGACAGACATTCATTTTTATATATATAGATTGAAAGCAGATTAATTGTAATTAAAGTAAAATGGGGCGAAAAAGGGGGATTTGGTAATAAAAAAATCTATGGCTACCTTACCTGTAGATAAAAAGTATATAAAACTTAAGTAAATACATATTACAAAAAAGTATTTTGTATAGCAAACATTGTTAGTGGTATAAGTAAGTATCTGAATTTAAAAAAGGGGGCGGTGAATTGGGCGTGGTTCATAGTAATATGGCGACGTTAACAGCATTAAGAGCAATATACTACCAAATAAAAAATAATCCGTTGGAAGGAACAAATTTGTACAGAGAACAAAAAGTTTAAAACTTAAATTTGGCGTGAAAAGGGGCGTGAAAGGGGGTGTGGCGTAAGAACTGTTTATTTCTACCTCGCCTAGAGTGTAATGTGTATACAATTTGAAGTAAATCTGTTAAAAACTATATGGGAGCAATTACATAATTTTAAAAAAAGTGGGCGTAAAAGTAGGCGTGGTCGAAAAAAGTACCCTATTAATCATGCCAAAGTCCCAGTTAAATGCTGTGAAAATTTCAGGAAGATCGGTCCAGAGGTTTGGTCTCCTATAAGGTACAAACAAACAAATAAACAAACACAGATTCCATTTTATATTTATAAATTTGATGAATTTATACTTTGTTTTTTAGTATGCAGAGTAAATTTTATCTATAATTTTGGGATACTTTGTCTAATATCTTGTGATATATAAAAAAATATATACGTTTACTTATCAACTGAAAGGTTTAATTATTGGCTTTTTGAATAAGATTTTTTTTTGCAACGGGTTTATCAGTCATAAAAAGTAAATATAATATCAAATCTCTAATTTAATGAAATATGTTTCTAAAATATATATGGTTTGCATTTTTTCTGATAGATAATTTAATTCCCTTTCAAATAACGTGTCAATATTTAAGATCGATTGGTTATTGGCAAAGATATAGATGTTTTTTTGAATATATATTTTAGAAAAAAAATTTTTAAATCGATGTATCGATAATTCCTTTCGTATATCTTATTTTCTCAATGAGTATTTTAAAACTGCATTTTCAAATCTTGGCGCCCCGGTAATCGGAATCGTGCCTATTGATTTATTGCAACTACATATTTGATACAAAATAGTAATGTAAAAGTATGCATACTTAAGTACTAAAGTATAACTGTAATAGTACTACATCTGGCAACTATGGGTGTAAGCTCAACTTTTTTCGTTTGACATGATTTGGACAGAATTGTAGGTATTGTCGAAAAGGAATCAAAACAAACACAGAATATAAGGGGTACTTTTTAAAGTCTCTTCGTATCGAGCCTACCTGGTTAATATGCCTTGCTCAGCGCCTGGTAGTCAAGATACAAAAGCTTAATTTAAAAACCTAGCGACGACCAAACACTACACAGACTTTGTTTGCACAGACTTGATTTCAAATTCTATTAAATTTTTCTTTTCTGCTTACATTTTTATATATTTTCCTTCACGCACGTCTTAACTCTATAAAACTTTCGGGATTATGGCAAGTCGGTGTGATTTCCACTACACGCTATACTGATGGTTTGCGCAAACAAAACCAAAAATTAAAATATTTAATTTTTTGCGCAGACATCTGCACAAACCTAAGACAGCGAAATACACTGTCGAACAGTCTGCGCAAGCACGTGTTTGCGCAATTGCGTTTTGTTGGAGGTTTGAAAAATCACAAGGAAAATGAAAAAATACCTGAAAAAAATAATTGAAATTAAATGCTATTTGAATGTCTTTGAGAATTGGTTTATGAGAATGCTTCTTGAAAGCACTTCTTGATAAGGCTTAGAAGAAGCATAATTGGATCTATAGAATGTCTTCTGGAAGCAGTGTCCCTAAGAACGCATGTCGCATTTGTAACAAAAATATTGTTGGGTAAATGAAAAAATAAAAGAAAACAAAACTTACCTTAAAAAAAAAAACAAAAAGTTTTGAAAATAATTTGATAAACTCACAAAAAACACGGAATTTCACAAACAGCTGAGAATCACTTCAAAAACTTCTACAAAGTAATACCCAAAAAATTTAAAAAAGCCAAAAAATAAAAAAGAAAACTTTACAAAATAAAAAAAAAAAATAAACAAGACGAAAAGAGGCTCACAAATTTCAAAAGATTTGCAATGTAGACGAACAAGTGCTTTTCAGATTTTTTACACATGGTTAAACTAAATGGAAATATTTAGAATAAAAAAAAATTTTCTTTCCTGAAATTGATAAAATAAGTATTTAAAGTATGTATCCTCATATTTAAATCTAAAAAAGCGCAATCTTAACTGCTTTCTGCTAAAATTTTGAAGTAATTTCATTTTACGTTCTTGGGCTATTTTCCTTTTTTTTTTTGGGCTAGTCTTCGGATTTAAATTTTTGGGCGAATTGTAATTTTTATGAGTAAAATTTCGTTTGTAAAATTATATTAATTTTTTTGATTTCTTTTTTTTTTGGTTAATTTTTCATTGGAGTCATATATCATTTTTTATTTTTGAAAAGGGAAAAGCGCTCGAAACCAAAAAACACTGTGAGGTTTTGTCGAACATTTGACGTTATGACTACGAATCACGTACGAATGTGATGCCGCAAAGCTTTTCAAAACTACTCTGCACAACCACTAACATCTCAATAATGTTTAAACTTATTCAAGGATCAACTCAACAACAACTAAAATAAGCTTTGCATGTACAACAAACATGACAACAAAATTTATCTTCATCAATTTATAGCATTCATTCAATCATTC
Source organism: Dichetophora obliterata (assembly GCA_963920525.1). NCBI lineage: Eukaryota > Metazoa > Arthropoda > Insecta > Diptera > Sciomyzidae > Dichetophora > Dichetophora obliterata. Next base: position 30,677,243 of record OY986437.1, read on the forward strand.
AATAAATAAAATAAAACCACAGCAAGTCAATCAAACACGACTAAATAAATAAACATGCACTCATACTCCAATGAGCACACACACACAAACACACACACAGAGAACAAAAAGTTCGGATGCAGATAGACAGTCAGAGAGGGAGCAATAGATAGAGGCAAAAAGAGTGAGCGAGAGCACAACAGACAAGTGCATGATTTCAATGAACAAAGTTATTATTATTCATTCATAAAGTTGTGAAAATAACGAAAACAGCAGCAAACAATGTCTAGCCGGAGGACACTTGAGCAACGTCCCGACACAAGTGCCAGATCGGTCAAGCAATCAATTGTCAGCACCCACTGTGAACAAAGGATGGAAAAGCAGGCACGAAAATTAAAAAAATCAGCAAAAACACTACTATAACTAAACAAACACGTGCAGAAAGAGGAAGCTTAACATTGGTGCTGATTACAGTTTTGTGAACAGGATGTCAGAGGTGCTTCATTACATAGCAATGACCGTAAGCACTGTAGCTAATTGAAACCCTGTTCATAGAGCCACCACAGCCACAAACGGTACCAGCTAAAAGATGCAAGACTAACAGATTTTTGTACGGTTGTGAGTGATACGCTACTTTTTTGTTGCATATTTTTAGGCAAGCGGAAGTATTTCGGGCGGTTGAATGAGCAAACCAGATGGAGTGAGAGTGCGAGAGGGATATTCAGATATTCAAACAGATAGACTGAGAAACAAACAAACAGACGAGGAGTGGACAGACGGACAAACAGATGCACAGATGGACAGATGCGGACAGACAACCATTGTGGTTTGTCATAAATCAGCAGACAGTGCCGGGCTATTGAACTCAGGCTGGGGTCAATCTGACAACAACGCAATGAAACGAATGATGCGAGACGAAACGAGACGAGACGAGATGCTGTGATATAAATATTTATTGATGCAGTTCCTGGTGATTATGATGATGACGACGCACTGTGTACCATTGCGTGCATAGCAAAAAAATGATTTCTTCAACTTTAAAAAAATCTATAAGTATTAAAGTTTTTTCCTAAATGACCTCTTTATTTATTATGTTGACTTTATATGATTTAAATACAAATTCTAAATGTTTGATAGTTTAAATCATACTTGATTTTAAATACAAATTCTAGTTGTTTGATATTTTAAAATCGTTTATTGAGCTTAAAGTTAGAACAATTAATTGTTCCAACGAATCTTTCCAAAGAAGAAACAACAACAACAAAGTTTTTCAATATGAAAAGGAAAAAATCACTAGCTGATTTTATTGCAATTTCGGTCCGGCTAAAGGCTTCATCAGAAATCTTTGTGATACCCGTGCAAGCGCGCACTAACGCACTGCACCACAGGAGCGATGAGATTTGAAGTTTCAATTTCTCAGTTTAAATGATTTAAACTATCAAACATTTAGAATTTGTATTTAAAGCATATAAAGTCAACATAATCTATAAGTATTTTAAAAAATGTGCCAATATAAAAATTTTAAAAAGTAACATTAGCTGACACTTAAAGTCTTACACAGTAAAAAATTTGAGAGTAAATTTTAACTTTTTTATAACATTTGTGTGGTAAAAACTTTTTTATTTCTAATAATTAATAAATTTTAAACCACTCAATATTATAAAAATAATAAAACAAATATAATTTAAAAATTTTATATGGAAATCATGTGCAAATCAAAATATATTCTGGTTCGAAAGAAAAAAAGTCACCGAAATCGGGAAATTTAAAAATATAATGGTTTCGATTGGTCTGACGAGAAAAATGGTCTGGAAAAATTTATAAGATTTATAAGACTTTTAAAACATTTTTTGTTTGGATTTATATGTATACCAAATAGTATAAAATTTATGCTCATATTTTTTACTGCGTAGTTCCTCATTTTGTGTCACGAAATGCTATATTATTTGTAGTTTTTTCGTTAAACCAAAGTGATTGATGAGTGAAAATTATACTTTTTATAAAATTTTTTTTTTGCTCTAGAACAGTGGTCATCAACGCAGGGTTCAAACAACAACAAAGAAAGCTTTCCGAGTGCACAGCTTTACACTGAAATAAGAAGTGATTACAAGCTCTCGCACCATTTGGTGCAAGGAAATATTGTCGAGTTTTTGTTTTATATATAACGTTTTCATTTCTATTTTTGTGTTTGTTTTTAGCTAGTTTAATAACATAGAAAAGAGCAAAATGGTAAAAATATTCAATAGAACGTTTTCATTTTTAATTTTTTTATATAAATTTTTAATGTTTTATTTCAATTTTAATGGCAGATTTGACTTAAAATTTAAAGCACCCTTTTAGGAAACGAAGCGCTTCGAAATCACTTTCAAAGCACTTTACAGAACCACAATAGCACTCTGTTCTCGCTTTAAATAGAGCTGTATTTAACATTGTCATGTCATTGGAAAGAAGACCTTTGTTCTCGCTATGAAAAGTGATTAAAAAAAGCGCTTTGCTCTCCCTTCGGAAAGAGCGCCTTCTTTGTTCGCACCTGCACTCGCGACTTCATTTTTGATGGCGTATATTTTTGCCCGAAATAATATTTTACATTTACATTGTGAATATCCAAACTACTTGCCACTCTTTTTATTACCTTTTTTATAAAAACATTACATTTTAGCACTTTATAAACGACTAGTTGATATACCCAGTGTTACTCGAGAGCCATTATTTATACAAACATTTTAATATACACTTCTCGATTAAATGTTTTTTAAATTCTGAAATAGTGAAAAACATGTTGAATTTTAATTTTAAGCTAAAGTTAGAAAGGTAGTTGAACGAATTTTAATCCATAAAAGTTTTGGAAAATTTTTGTTTTTGGTGGTTTCATCTCTAGCGGTGAGCTAATTGAATTCAAAGAAGGGGCATGAAAAACATATTTTAAAAATTAAAAATAATTTTTATGTTTACTTAAACTTAAAGCTAGCCAAATTACAGTTTCAACAATATAAAAATTATGGTGGGACTCAATGCGTTTTTGAGATATGGACATTTTAACATCTAAACAAAGATGTATATAATAAAATATATTAAACTTTTTAACAAAAAAAAAATTTTAATGACATATATTAAAAACAGCTGAGATATTGGCATTAGAAGTATAAATTTTGATTTATATAATTTTTTTCTCATTATTACAATAGCTATCAATGTTTTATGAAAAATTAGTTTTATTAAAAATGATTGTACTAAAATATATATTAGCTGCGTTTTTTTCTTGGGAGATCAGGATCATATCATCGCATTTGCAAGCAAAGCAAAAACAACAAATAATCCCAGCAATTTAGCTGGACATTTAAATTCATCCAATTCTATGTTTTTAAGTGTTGAAAGCGCAACTGCAAAAGTAGACAACACTTAGCCGTTGTTGACGTCTAGATGATGCTCTGACTGAAAAAACTGGCAGAAGTGCATTACTTGACATTTTAAAACTTTGGTAGCAATAGCATTTTCGCAAAAGATTTCGCAAAACTTATCTGCTAGCTACATAAGAACATGAGATACTCTTCTGTAAGCAGAAAATAGCACCACCTGTCTGTAATCCCAAACGTGTGGGGCTAAATTTGAAGCAACTTTTGGTAGACATCATTCGGCTATTCACCGCAAGGTGTATAGTTTGTATCCACAGTACTTACAAATGCACTGTGAATTTAAAGCACAGATCAAAACCAATGAAATAATTGTGCAAACCGGATGCGCATATGTTTTGTTATATCGCCATATAGCTGAAACTGATTACATGAAAATATTAACTTTTACAGCATTATTATTCACAGTCATCTTTTCGATAAATTTGTGAAATATGTACAACATTTAAAGTACCATTGATAAAGAACTAAGTGACAACGGTGACACAATAGTGAGAAAAAATAGAGCCATCACAATAAAGCAAATTTAACACGGTGGCGGGGGTGGGGATGCAAAAAACGAAGTAGATTTACTATAAGGAAGATTTTATGTAAACCAAAATGCTCGTAAACTCTAGACACACAATTGCATAGAGATTAACGGAGACGTTCAAATTATATAGAGAATTTTAAAACAAAACTCAGCTTTGTACTAATATAAGGATGATTTTAAGGATAGAGAATTTTAATATAGCTGGTATGAAAAAATTGATTTTTAGCCATAACTTTTGATTGGAAAGAGCTATTGGGGTAATTTTTTCACATAAATTATTTTTGAGACTTAAATTTTGGAAAAAATATAAAAACAACATTTTGGAAAAATTAAATTTCGAGAAAAAAATCAAAGGGGGTACCCTTGTTGTTTTGATGACGAAAACAGTAAAATAAATTTTGCGTTTAGCTGGAAGAATTTTGCAAATAAATGCTATGTCATATGAAAGGTAGCTAGATGTGGAATTTTGAATTGATTTAATTTTTACAACAAAAATAATTTTTGAGTCATTTTTTGAGTAAAAAGTCAATATTTTGTATTTTTTTGACATAATCATAAAATATTGTTACAATTTTTGTAAAGTGATTTTATTGAACTTTTGAACAAAATATATTTGAATGAAATATATTTATGAACAGTGGATATATTTGCATCGAAAGACCAAATTTTGATTTTCATGTCGCTTTTTTCTCATTCTTAGGTAACGATGTTTTATGAAAAAGCCGTTGTACTGAAAATTTCTACAATTTTAAATATATGTGATTATTTTTAATGTCAAAATAACAGAAATTTTTTAAAATTAAATACACAAAAAACTCCGATGCTAAAAAGTATTATAATAACGAAATTACCGTTACCTGTAAAAGTTTGGAGGGGGCGTGGCAAAAAGTAAGAATGTAACATTTTAAACTGGGATGCATTTAATACGTATACTTAGTTTTAGCGAAATCTAAATAAATCGAAAATTAAGATTTGTATAAAGGCCAAACAAACAAACAGAAAATGTGTTTTATTACTATAGATCTCTGCAGTGTAATCAACTAGATTTATACCAGTCAATAACTAGTTGGAAATATCCAACAACTAGTTCGATTTATGTCCTATTCTCATAGAACCGACTGGTATTTTTTACGTGGTGATGTCATTGGAAAAGACAATTGTCTTACTATAGATAAGGTTTTAACTAGTTAACAACTCATTTTTTATGTAAAGTAAAATTCTAGTTGGGTTGTGACTAGTTTTTAACCAATATAGTAATTATCGAATTAAAACTAGTTCATAGGTTCATATTTTTTCAATAGTTCATAGGTTCAAAGAACATATATTTTTACAACAAAATATTAGCTAAAGGCTAAAGTTAAAGCTATTTGATGAAATACCATGTTTATGGTATATGTAAACTAAGTTCTAATCTACTACAAAGTTGCAATAAAAACATTTAAAAATGAGAGTATATGTCGCAACTACATGTTTTTAAATTTGTTTTTATATGTTTTAATTTGTTTATTATTAGTTTGTTCCAATGGGGTACCCAGCTCCAACTGGTTTTGGAACTGGTTGATTTTGATAATATGTAGTATAGTTTGATTTTGGCTAGTTTTACAACTGGTTTAATGTGACTTGACAAAAACTAGTTGGGTTTAAACTACTTTTGTAACTAGTAAATCGTGACAAAATATAAACTAGTTTGTTTTGACTAGTATAAATACTACTCATGTTTTAATGCTGACTAGTCTTACACTGCAGGGATTTAACGTAATTTTTTCACTATTTTGCAGCAACACTTTTTCACGAATCAAACTTTTTGCATATACTAGTGATGAATAATGATGAGAAAGCAACAAACGGTGTTAGTGATGAGAGTATGATTAGTCAGCAGAGTAGATAACGAAAAATCTCGAAAGCAAACAGCTTCTTTTAAGTTGAATTTGTAGCGGGAGCAAAGCACTTTTCAAAAGCACTATTCATAGGCAGAGTGAAGGCCTTTTTACTTGCTTTTTAATAAAGCACTTCAAATTTCCGATAGGGACAGCAAAAAAAAAACAAACTTTTACGCAGTGTACAAACAGAGCGAGCCGATTACTACTTCGTGTGCAAAAACACAAAAACCACCCGACGACCGCGTGTTATGGCAAAACATAAGTTGATGACCACTGCTCTAGAAGAATCGCCTTTATTTAAAAAGTCAAAAATGTGTACGAAATTATTGTAACTTTTTTTTATTTTACACAGAAAAAAAGTACCAATTTTAAAAAACCAAAATAGTTATTATTATAAAATCTGGAAAAAACTTACACTTATTTTCTGAGTAAATTTTAGCTTTTTTGTTTAAAGAAATGTTTTTGAATCTTTGATTATTTTTATATTAAAAATGATAGATTTTTTTTTTGTTTTGTTTACTAATGGGTTTAGACATCATGCTGAGACAGCCATCTTGAGTTGAAAGAGGGAACACACGTCATTCGAATGTTTACACTTCAACGAATATTTTAAGCCCCTAAAAGCTTTTTACGCACGAAGAACTCATTTTACAAAGCATATAATTTTGAAAGTTGTATTTTTTTTTATATCCCACGCGAACTGAATTGTTTCAGGCAGGTCCGTCTGTTAGTCTGTCTTTCTGTCTATCTGCTGTGTGTCTATTGTAACACTGATAACATAGCGACAATGGCCGTAATTTTAAGAATAATGTAACAAAATTCAATATATACACATAAAAAAATCTCGTCGGTTAATTTAAACGATATTTGCGGTCACTTTACCGTCAATACAATTGTTGTTGCACAGTTAAGGCCCAACCAAAATAGACGTTTTGCTCCGTAACGAATAAATACGTAAGTGTTCGGTTAAATACATATTAATGTTGTTACCCAAAATAAGCAAACGTAACTGAACGAAACTAAACGAAACAGTTTGACAAGACGTATTATTCCGTAAGAACCAAACTGCTAGCGTAGCAACTTGTCAACAACAGCTGTGCAGAGTGCGTTTTTATTTTATTTTCATCAATTTGTTTCAATTTCGCCATTATTTCACTCATTTTTCACAAATCTATATTAAAAATTACAAAATGCACAATACACATAAATGAATAATACTCGATTGCCTACTAATCAGCTGTTTCAGACGAGTTGGGCAAATCGTTTCATTTTGGGTTAAATCCGCAAACATCCGTAACGAGTGCAGACGTTCGTCAAAATGCTATCGTCTCGTTTCGTCTATTTTGGTTGGGCCTTTACTATGAAATTACCGATCAAAAGTTGTAACTTAACAATTGTAAAGGCCCAACCAAAATAGACGAAACGAGACGATAGCAACTTGACGAACGTCTTCATGCGTTACGGATGTTTACGGATTTAACCCAAAATGAAACGAGTTGCTCAACTCGTCTGAATCAGCTGATCAGTGTTATTTATTTAATTTGTGCATTTTTTTAATAAAGATTTGTGAAAGATGTGTGAAATAATGGTGAAATTGAAACAAATTGATGAAATAAAGTAAAAACACACTCTGCACAGCTGTTGTTGGCGAGTTGCTACGTTAGCAGTTCGGTTCTTACGGAATAATACAATACAATAACTCAATAAACTCAAAAAAAAAAGAAAAAAAGAAAAAAAAGAAACAAAACTAAATTACGCACACACACACACATAACTACGCCAAATCAGAAAAAGAAAAAGGAAACCTAGTTTTTTGCAAAACAAATCAGTCCGCGTGTCAGGCATTAAAGATTGCTTGTCTCTTGCTAGAAAAACAAAGAATTTTGCATTTAAATAAAATACAAGTGACGTAAAAATATTAAGTAAAGATCTATTGCTACAGATAGACAGTCGCGTGGTTAAAACTAAAGAGAATTGCTTTTAAATAATATACAAGTGATTTAAAATGCTAAGTGACAAGAAAAATTTATTTGAAGAAAAATGATAAATAATAAACGCTAAACTAATTAATAAGTAGCTTAAAAAAAATTCTGATTAAAAGATATAATAATAATGTTGAATTTCACAGCTAAGACCTCATCAACGAGCTGCAGGCCTGGAGATCTCGGATGATTTGTAAGTACTTTAACCTATCATTATCCTATCTTGTAAATCAAAATGCAGAATTCAACGTAAAACAAACGTAACAATCCATTTATTTTCTTATTATTAATAATGCTTAGTTATAATTCTAGTTACTTTTGTAACTGGCCATTTCTTTATTGCCAATCTAAGACACTTAGAATAATATTCTTGTAAAGACTTGATTAATAATTCATTTTTAAATAAAGGCTAAGAATAATGTCAGAATAAAATAAACAACCAAAACCTTATCATATACATAAGATATGATACGAATAATTTTGTCACAAAAATTTTTTCAATTCCACCGCGTTCCCATATGAAGTGAACACCATGAAAGCAATTTTGAAGTGATTAATTTTCATTTTGTTCCCATAAATTTATTTTCTCAAATCTTAGCCTTTAGGGCTGTTCACATTTCAAACCGCTCATCAAATCGTTTGTCAAATCCAATAGAACAACGTGGGAATTCCATGAAAATTTCACGTTGTTCTATTGTATTTGACTAACGATTTGATGAGCGATTTGAAATGTGAACAGCCCTATTCACTCAAAACCAGTTTTGCCATTCTGCCATTCCATTCTGTTCCAAATTATACTAAGTGCGTTCAATTGCCCTGTTCACACTCATCAAATCGTTTGTCAAATCCAATAGAACAACGTGGGAATTCCATGGAAATTTTACGTTGTTCTATTGGATTTGACAAACGATTTGATGAGCGGTTTGAAATGTGAACACCCCTAATTGTAAGTATGCCCCATATATTGATTAATAGAGCTAAATGCTCAAAATAATATTCCGGTTCGTTCTGCGTTACTTTAACTGAGCGCCCAATAAAGGTACTCAAATGTGCAAATTAGTTTTGTTTTTTTATAGAGTAAACACATGCATACACAGATCTTTTATGTTAAAAAAATAAATATATACCAAAAACATGCAAATAGAACGCAAACTTAAAGTTCATTGCTCTTTGGTTGGTTAGCTTACTAATGTTCATGAGGATTTTTCACCAGCTGTTTAGCCTAATACATACCTACAAAATTTGAGTAAATAAGGGTTACTTTAACAAACTCTGATTTTTATTGTTAAATTCTCTTAATATGGTATTTTTAATGTCATAAATATAATTAAAACTCTAAATGGTAGAAAATACTTTGAAACAAAATTAAATTATTATATGATATACTTTCAAAACAAAATTATTCGAATTATTTTATTAGTAAACTTATTTTATGTTAAACAAACAGAAAAAAACGAACTAAATAAAACATTCTAAATTGAAAATGATGTTGTAAATTTTTTTTTAATGACCTAACTACCGGCATCTTTATAATTCATGGGGTTTTCAAATCATAGCTCAAATCGAAAACCATGGTTGGGAGGGTATACAAGGGATAATTTTACCAGATCCCAAACCAATAGGATTAGTTGAAAGCGAAGAGATTCGAAAATTAGTAGTTTCAGTTTTTCATTTCCGGTTTGAAAGTATTACATTTCCTTTTTGAGTTCCCTTTTTTTCCGATGCACGTTAATTTTTTTTGTGAAGGTTTTCTATAGTAGCTTAGCAAGCCCCCACCCCAACGCCGACGAGACTAGCCATGCCAGTACGTGCACCCGCGACTCCTACTATAGGTCGAACAGAATACCTGAGATTTTATTTTGACAGCTACATTTTATTTGTTTGGTTGAAAACTTTACATCCGGCTAGACTGGGTATCAATATGGCGGGCAACGGACGATGCTTACATACAATCGTGAGATTATGCCTGTCTTTAGAAAACATAGAAAACAACCATGGTAAATTCAAGTAATCTGATTGCTGACGCAGGAAGATCATTACAAAAATTCTAAAGTAAATACGTAGCAAAAGTGATATGGGGTATGATATAAAACTGGTATCCAATCCAATTTTTTTTTAAGCGAATACAAAAAAAATGTATGACTTTTTGTTAGTTTTACAGTTTTTATATAACTCTGTAAAAATTGTTACTCAACAACTTTAGCAGTAAGACTACTGTTAATTGCAACCTAACAAGTTTTACAGTAAATCCACAGTTAAAATTGTTATTTAACAATTTCTATAGTAGACTCTAACAAAAATTCACGAGAATTAACTACAATAATTGCTGGCAACTGATTGCCTACATTTATTGTCGTTTAATCCCATAGAGCAAAATTATAAATATTTATCATTAAAAATGCGTGAATCCTCTCACCTACAATTATTTCTTTCGCTCTCTTGTAAAAACTCTCTTCTAAAAATATTTCTTCAAATTCGCCAATAAATAACGTGAAATTTTACAACATTTATTGTAGAGATTTTTTTCGATCAATTTATTTACAGATCTTTTACTGTAGAGAACTAGAGCGTGCCGTAGTTTCCATCAAAGGAAAGCAGTGGTTTACAGTAATCAGTCCTTGGTGCAATGAAATTAAATTTGTGGATTATGGATGCGTGTTCTGAACCCAGGTTTTTCCATACCACAATTTCCCTTAGTCTGACCGCTGAACAAGCTGCATGTTGCCTAGCAACCAAGTCGAGTGATAGAAGGTGGAGTAAGGTCTCTAAATCCGCAGTCGGTGTTGTTCTCAGAGCACCGCTGATGCAAATAGATGCCATTCTTCGCACTTTTTGAAGCTGATTCAAACATGTGACCTTGTCTAGGGCAGGCCACCATTTCGTTGCTCCATAAAGAAGTATAGGTCTGATGACCCCTGTATACAGCTAGTGTACTATATTGGGAAAAAACCCTATCTTATCCCTATAGCTTTTTTACAAAAGTACAGCGCAACTGTCGCTTTCTTCGTACGCTCAGAAATATTAAGTTTCCAGCTTAGCTTCCTATTGCCATATTGTTATGCGTCCCTTGGGATCGTACCTGGCCTGAATGACACCGACTAGCTCACGGTCTTTATGGGCGCTGTTCTCAACCCGACAGGCCAGGTCGAGGATGCAACAATAACTTCCGGTGCAAACCGGAAGCAAGAGAAAAAAAAACAAAACTAAAAGAAACAATAATTCAAATAATAAAAAGAATGTATGCAACTACAAAAGTTGACCGAAAACTAAATTAGGCCGCACTAACAAAAAAAAAAACAACAAATATAAAACCGAAAGAAATAAAATTTAAAAGAAATAAAAAAAAATCAAACTAAAGCGAAACCAAAAATCACCGAAAAAAAACAAAATCAAACACTCCCAACCCAAAGAATTTACCATCTCAGCTAATTTACTGATGATACAGAGATGAATAAGAATGAGTCCTAGATATTTTGCATTTTCCGACAAGTACAATGCAGAAACATTTAGCATGATTGGTGTGAGGGACGGAATTCTATGTTTCCTTGTGAAAAGAACCACATCTGATTTGGCCGGATTTACTCCAAGACCACAGCGTTCGGCCAATTACACGAAATTGAAAATTTCGGGTAGTGGGAAATTTGCCTCTGACTGCGATTGCTAGGTCATCAGCGTACGCTGCCACTACACAGCTCTCCCTCTCTAAGGACAGCAGTGCGTTATTCACTTTGCGCTTGATTCTCAGCCCCTTCAAAATTATGCTAGATTTCAGCAAAAACTAATCAAAATTTGCTATTCCAGTTTATAATAACTAGGCAAATTTTTGATTAAATAAAAGCAAAATACTTTGGATCGATTTTTAACCCTTTTTCCGTGATCCAATCGAGCTGAATTTTTGCAGGCAGACTCGTGGAAATGTCTGTATCACGTTCAATTTTTTATCGATTCTCAGATTTTCCTGATTTTTTTTTAATTTTTTTTTTCACTTTTTTCAGCATAACTTGAAGGGACTCCAAATTTTTAAACTACTAAAGCGTGCCGAAAAAAAAATTTGTTTTTCGACCCATCCTACTCCATATATTTGTAGTTTATCAATAGTAACTTTCTAACACTAAACTGTTTATGACTTTTACAACACTTACATCTGGTATGACAGATGAAACATTGAATTGCACAATTGTTTTGAGTTCTGTTGTGCGAAAACGTATTTCTATATATTTCATCTGAGCAAAAATGCAGTGCCCGACTCGAAATAACTTTTGTTACGTTTGTGGCTTATTTGCACCAAGTAAAAATTTGAAAATATTACGAAAACAGTGGTTAATTCGATTTAGAAAATATTCAAGACTGCTTATGTTCCTTACTTGTGGTATACTCCGGAAGTCGTGTGCGACTATTGCTATAGAAATTTATGCAAGTTAACTGATGGAAGGTCAACAATAAAGTACGCTGTACCAACAATTTGGCTACCATGTACGGAGCACTGCAATGAATTGTGCTACTTTTGTGTAACTTTTACTCAAACTAAAGGGTACCAATACTTTCGCCGCAACAAAATTCGCTACGCTAATGTAGAATCGGTTATTCCAGCGGTTTTGTTCACCAGAAGAACGTATAGCGGCTTCAGTGGAGATTTTGATGATGTTCCCGAAATAAGCGATGGAGAACCAACAGTAGTACCAACACTGCTATCAACATTTCTTGCATCGAATGCGAGATGCGAGAGTCCAGAAGTATCGGAATTTGTACCAACACCCAGTGAACTTTTGACTGCAGTGCCGCATTTAGTAACGCAAGCCGACTTCAATGACCTTGTATGAAGCGGAAATTTGTCGAGGAGAACAGCGGATCTCTGTGCATCACGCTTTAAGCAGTGGAATATAGTGGCGGCTGATTTTAAAGTAACAGCCACTCGTGATCGAGGTAGCACTATTCCATATGACGAATTTTTTAAATTGCACGAAGATCGGGAAAAAAACCTGGCTTATTCTTATGATATTGATTCGTTATTTGCAAAAATTGGTTACCCTCATATTTCAGAGTAGTGGCGACTTTTCATCGATGCATCGGTCAACAGCCTTAAAGTCGTGCTGCTTCATATCGGTAACAAAAATCCATCTGTCCCGATCGCATATGCCACAAACCTCAAAGAAACATACGAAGGCATGGAATTAATATTATAGCTGATAAAGTACCAAGAGCATAATTGGAAAATGTGCTGCGATCTGAAAGTGGTTGGATTACTCATGGGTGTTAAGCGTGGATTTCCAACCCACCAGTGCTTTTTGTGTACATGGGAAGGTCGCAAAAGAGATCAGCATTACACTGAATTTAAGTTACAGTTATAGTTATAGTTTGGTTTTTATTCATCAATCAAAAGATTTAACAATCATTTTCTTAAATGGCTAGAAACTACGAATACAAAAGACATTAAATACAAATTTGATTAACAAATGCTACATTCTGTTGTTCATTATGAACAAATGGCGAATGCAGTTACAAGCTTACAACAAATTTAATTCATTTTTGTGGGGTCATCGAAAAATTTGAATACAAAATTTATTAAACATAATGCAAACACAGTTGAAATTATTAACAAAACTGGAAATATATATGTATAATCCGATAAAAATTATTATTTGCCACAGTGTGGGAAGTAAATTTTAGTAAGACATAAATAAGGGTATCAATAACATTGAAATCGTAATTAAAAAGCCATGATTTCACTTCTTTGAGAAACAAGATATTATTAGATATGCGCCGAACATTATTGATAAAATTGATAAAAAAACAATAATTCCACATTCTGTAATTCCAAAGGAAATAGAGGCGAATGCAGGTTAACATAAACGATAAAAAACATAAGCTAAATCTATATATATAAAAGAAAGTGTCCGAATGCGATGTAATCCCATAACTCGAGATCGGCCGAACCGATTTGGATAATCTTTTTTTTTAAATGTTCGTTTTAGTCCAAGTTAGGTTTTTAAGGAAAGAAAAATTGACCACGCCCACTTTTGCGCCCACTTTTTTGATTTATCTAAAATCGGAAAACCGCTGGACCGATTTGGATAATTTATTTTTCAAATGTTCGTAGTAATCCAATTTAAGTTTTGTCGGAAAGAAAAATTGACCACGCCCACTTTTGCACCCACATTTTTTCGATTTATCTAAAATCGGAAAACGGCTGGACCGATTTGGATAATTTTTTTTCAAATGTTCGTAGTAATCCAATTTAAGTGTTTACTGAAAGTATAGATTTCTTTAGCCATAACTTTTGATTGGAAAGAGATATTGGGTTAATTTTTTCACATAAATTATTTTTGAGACTTGACTTTTTTGTAAAAAAATATAAAAACAACATTTTGGAAAAAATAAATTTCGCGAAAAAAATCAAAGGGGGTACCCTTGTTGTTTTGATGACAAAAACAGTAAAATAATTTTTGCGCTTAGCTGGAAGAATTTTTGCAAATAAATGCTATGTCATATGAAAGGTAGCCAGATGTGCAATTTTTAATTGATTTCATTTTTACAACAACAACAATTTTTGAGTCATTTTTTGAGTAAAAAGTCAATATTTTGGACCTTTTTTGACATAATCATAAAACATATATACACTGACTTAACGGTACAGTTCAACCTATTTTTGTGAAGTGATATTATTGAACTTTTGAACAAAAAAAATTTGAATGAAATATATTAATGGACAGCGGAGATATTTGCATCGAAAGACCAAACTTTGATTTTCATGTCGTTTTTTTCTCATTCTTAGGTAACGATGTTTTATGAAAAAGTCGTTGTACTGAAAATTTCTCCAATTTTGAAGATATGTGAGTGTTTTTGACGTCAAAATAACAAAAAAATTTTAAAATTAAATACACAAAAATCTCCGATACTAAAAAGTTTTATAATAACAAAATTACCGTTAGTTGAAAAATTTCAGAGGGGGCGTGGCAAAAACTAAGTATGTAACATTTTAAGTTGGGATAAACTTAATATGTGTACTTAGTTTGAGCAAAATCCGTTGAGCCGTTTAGATTTGTATAAAGGCCAAACAAACAAACAAACAGAAAATGAGTTTTATTACTATAGATTTAAAATATTAAAACAAATAAAGAAGGAGGACGGATATAAATAGTTATTTTATTGCATCAATAAGCGTATTAATATTGTATTTATATAAGATAAATTTAAGAGCCACGATTTCACTTCTCTCAAAAAAACAAATTTATTACGAAGACATCTAACATGATCAGGAAGACAATTGAACAGGCTTGGACCAACCGAGCTGTAAAAGCTAAAAAAATGTTGCAAGTTATGCGGTGGAACTATTGCCAAGTTTAGATTATTAATTCTCAAGTTATAACTCATGTAGTTTCGATTTACAAGATAACCAGATCTCGCAAAAAACCATTTCAGTACTTTAAAATAATAAAGGTGTTTAATAGGTAGGATTTTTAAATTTTTAAATTTTTAAACAAAGGAAAACTATTTTCACGAATACTTTTATTACATATAAGTCTTATAACGTGCTTCTGGACAGTAAGCAAAGGTTTTATTTTATTCATGTGCGTACCACCCCAGCAGGTTAGTCCATATTCTAACTTAGAATGAAATATCCCAAAGTATAATTATTTGAGTAAATCCGTAGAACAATAAGACTTCAAGTGATATAGTTGACTGACAACTGCAACTAAGTATTTTTTTAGAGCAAGTGTATGATCGAGCCAATTCAATTTCCAATCCAATATGACACCAAGATATTTAAACGATCTTACACAATCAATCGTAAAACAACATAAGGAACAGTTACCTAAGCAGTCATGTGTCCGCGTTAAATGAGACGAATCACAGATTTCATTGCAAAAGAAATATTTGTTGCAATTTGCAGAATGAAAAGTAAATGCAGGAAGTGCGGTTTCTTTTCCAGCCACACTAAAAAACATAATTTTAGTTTTGTCGTTTAGAACAAGTTTATGTGTTTTAAACCAGTGCCTCAAGACTTCCAAATCATGGTTTATTTCAGTTACAGCTTCAAAAATGGAATTGCAAGAAAAAGAGCATGCCAAATCATCCGCAAATGCTATGGTCTTACAAGAAAATTTTTGAGAAAAAAGAGAATTAATGAAAATGAAAAACAAGACAGGGCCCAAGACTGAACCTTGAGGAACTCCAATGGAGATATTTGCAAAATTACTATAATATGTACCAATTTTTACTCTTTGTACTCTGTTTGATAAATATGAGGAGAACCACTTGAAAATATTGCTCCGAAAACCACAATTGAACAATTTCTTTAGAAGGATTTTTTGATCAACTGCATCAAATGCCTTAGTTATATCTACGAATAGGGCTGCTAGTGGAAGCCACGAACATGCTACAAAGTAGGCGTAGAAAGTATAGAGAATCTACCAGTGGTGCAGCCATCTCAAATCATTTTATTTATTTTTTTATTTATTTATTTCACCAAGCAAGGCAATTTATAAATTCTATTTACATTTTTTACTTTTTTTTTTTTTTTTTTTTTTTTTACTTACATATTATTTAAACTAATTTCAAAAGAATACTTAAACTGCGCTAATATATCTTAAGTACTACTTTTAGGGGATGACGGAGGGGGACTAGACCAAGAAGCATAACTCTGTAGGGAGCAGTGCTTGAAAAGGACAAATTATTCCGAGTCAAAGAGAGACTTTGAGAGGGTTCGCTTAAATGTGGATTTTGGTATGGATGGTGAATAGTGCTCGCTAATATTATTAAAAATTCTACAGCACCTACTAATGGGTTCATTATTTGCGTAAATAGTGTGGTGAATATATTCATTTAGGAGCCGCGTATGCCTAGTACGTCTAATTGGGTCATTTTGTGTAATTTTGCTGGAGATATATTCGCTATCAATAGCTCCGTTAATAACATCAAATGTGAAACATGAACTCAGTAAAGTTCTTCTTGATGATAGAGGCATCAGAGAGAGGAGCCTGAGTCTTTGTTCATACGGTGGCAAGTTGTTATAGTCACGGGGGTCAAAGATATCTCTTAACGCAAAAAGCAGGAATTGTTTTTGAATGGATTCAATTTTGTCGCTATGAGATTCAAAGGCTGGATTCCAAATGATGCAAGCATATTCAAGAAGTGGTCGCACTAAGGTACAGTATAACGTTTTGGTTACCCACACATTTTGGAATTCTTTAGCACGTCTTTTTATAAATCCCAGCTGTTTATTTGCCCTCGATAAGACTTTATCAAAATGTAGATTAAATCTCAGCTTATTATCTAGGACAACTCCAAGGTCTACAATATGGTTGGTTCTGCTCAGAACAATATTATTAAGGAGGTAACTGCATTCTGGTATCAAGTTCTTACGGGAAAAACTTATCACACAACATTTCTTAACATTTAAGTGAAGGTTGTTTTGATTACACCATTGCTCAAGGGACAGCAGTTTCGATTGTAGGAAAGTTACATCAACTTCTGATTTATTGATCTTATATATTTTAAGGTCATCTGCGTACATAAGATGGGGAATGTCACAAAGAGTAATAGATAAATCTGAAATGAAAATGTTGAAAAGTATTGGGCCAAGATGACTACCTTGTGGTACACCAGAGGTGACCGGTATATCATTTGAAAAAATGCCTTGAAATTTAACAATCTGGGATCGTTCGCAGAGATAGGATTTGATCCAATTGAGTAATAAACCGGAAATGCCAAATTTACCTAACTTCACAATTAAGATATTATGGTCGACACGGTCAAATGCTTTACTGAAGTCTGTGTAAACTGCATCTACTTGGCGTCCTTTTTCCATTTGATTTAACACATCGGAGACCATGATCATTAGGTTAGTGGTGGTCGATCGGCCTTTCCGAAACCCATGTTGCTGCTCGTTTAAGCGGGGATTAATGAGACTCGTCAGCTTATCACATATTATCTTTTCAAATAATTTTGGTATAGCTGACAAGATGGCAATGCCTCTGTAATTTTCAACAGACCTTTTATCGCCATTTTTAAATATAGGTGTCAAATGGGAGATTTTCCAGTAGGATGGAAAAACACCTAAGGATAAGGATTTGTTGAAAAGTATAAATAAGGGAATGGCAAGATTGTTTATACATTGAAATAACAAACTTGGTGGAATGAGGTCTGGTCCAGGTCCTTTGTTTGAATCAAGTTCCATGATAGCATTAACAATTTCATCCAGCGTCAGACTGATATTGTTTATAATGTCTGTCGCATTAGGAGAGGGGGAGAGTCTGGGTTGTGGGAGCACAGAAAACTTCTCTAAAGTGATTTGCAAAAAGATTACAGATCTCTTGGAGGTTGGAAGAAATTGTATTGCCTTTAAACATAGATGAGGGGTATCCAGCTGATTTACGTTTGACATTTTGCCACCACTACACATTAAGCTCGGTCTCGTATCAAATTTTGTTAAAAAACTGGATCGTAAGGGCGAGGCGATTGCAAGTTTGCGCAAAATTTTTCCGAAATTGAGCGGCGCAAAGTTTCATGCAGGTATTTTTTTAAAAAGTCATTCAGTAAATTTATTTTTTTTATGATGTGTAAGATTTAAGGTGTTTTCAATGGCCGCATTCAGCGCAAACAACAGTTGGCAACTGTTGTGTAAAAATTCGCTGAATGGTACAAATTTGGTAGCGCTAACTAAAACTGATAAAGTAGCGAACACCTTTTAATCGAGCAAACAAATTCTATGTTACAAGAACACAACTGTTTGCTTATCTGTTAGATGCTGTTTCTGACACTGTTAAATTTATAAACGCAGAAAGAACGCAGAAAATTTAAGTGAGGAACCTTAGCATTTGAATTAAATTTACATAAAAATTAAATTGTATCTAACTTCTGACGTGTAGAGTAGCAACACATTCAGAGAAAAACATCGTGACCTAAGGTAGTGCTACCATTACAGTTCACAACAGTTGTCTGCGCTGAATGCGGCCAATGGTCCGCAGATAAAAAAAATAGTTGCAAGTTATGAATTTTCATCAAAATTGAATGCTATCGAACAACGTGTATGGAAAGGCACAGTTGCCGTAATTGAGCAGTTTCTTGGCAACAAACGAGCTGCCAATTATAAAAATATTGTCGCAGAAATGATTTCGGCATATGGCGAAATGGGCATATTAATGTCGCTAAAGATCCATTTCCTTCACAATCATTTAGATTTTTTTCCCTGATGATTTAGGAGCTTGTAGCGATGAGCATGGCGAAAGGTTCCATCAGGACATTGCGGCTATTGAAAAGCGCTTTAAAGGACAAGACATTACGCATATGCTTGGCGAATACTGTTGGTCTATTTGGCGCGATACTGACACAAATGCTTACAAACGCAAAAATAAAAGGCCTAAGTTTCTTTAAAAGCATTGAAATTTTTAATGTAACAATCTTTAATTTTAATATAACAAAATTATTAAAAAAATCGGTTTTTTAATGAACTGAAACCGTTACAAAAAACCGATAACCATTTTTTAAAAAAAAAAAAAAAAAAAAATTCAGGAAAATCTGAGAATTGATAAAAATCTATTTTTTAAAAAAATTGACGTGATACAGACATTTCCACGAGTCTGCCTGCAAAAATTCAGCTCGATTGGATCACGGAAAAAGGGTTAAAAATGATCCAAAGTCTTTCACACATTCGGATAGACGGACACTACGAGCTTTATACTTTATACATATAAAAAAAAATTCTGACGTATACATGAAAATCGCCGATACACGTGTATTTTTATTTTTTCTCCCCTTTCCGAAAAAGTATATTTGGTTCATAGGACAGAACGAAAGCTCGTTTTTGTAACGCGGTGTTATAAACTGCAAAATCAAATTTCTACTTAATTCAAGCAAATATTTCCTTAGTTATTATAAATTTGGAATAGCAAATTTTGATTAGTTTTAGCTGAAATCTAGCATATTTCTGAAGTGAAATAGTTATTAACATTAAATTAAATTGAAAAATGACCACCATCTGGAGATTTGAACCTCTGCCGCGTGAGTGTAAGTGCATGGGCCTATCCATTCGTCACCGGTCTTACAGCGATGTACGCTCCTCGGTCTGATAAAACTACTCGACAGTTGAGTAACTTATCTATTAGATCAGTGATGATTTAATTTACACCTAACCTACGCAACTCTAGTCGTATAGATTGTGGCGTGACATTATTAAATGCTACCTCTATGTCTAGGAAAGCAACTAAAGTGAATTCATTATGCAGGATGGATATTTCGATGGTCCCGACTGGTCAGTTTAAAGCTGTTTCCACGGACCTTCCCTTGCTATATGCATGCTGTGATGCCGATAAGAGTGCAGAGTCGATACTGCTGCGTAGATACAGATCTAGTAGTCGTTCTAACGTCTTCAGGAGGAATGACGTTAGACTTATAGGCCTGAAATATTTGGAAGTGGTATGTGATGTCTTCCGTGCTTTGGGTATAAAGACTACTCTGGCCTTGTTCAAAGCGTTGGGAATATATGTCAGGTTTATGCAGCCATTGAAAATGATACGAAGCCAAAGAAAAAATATATTTCGCAGCTTCTTGTATATCTACAGGGTAAACACCATCAGACCCTGGTGATTTATAGGGCTTGAAGCTGTTTATCACCCATTTTAGTTTACTATCGGAGACTATGACTTCGGTGTCCTGCATAAAACAGCTAGGACTAGGCAGTTGTGCACCAATATGCGCGCTACTACCAGAGAATAAAGTCTCTTAAAATACGTCAGTACATAAGTGACGTCACCATAATAGCAAAACCTTAATAAATTTCACAAAAAAAAAATTAATAACTTGATATTTCACATTTAAGCTTTGATATTCAAAACGTATTCTGAGTTTTACATTTGAGTCTTAATATTTATAAAAAAAAAAGTCTAAATGCACTCATAATTATTTTGGCCGCAGCTTATATGGAAATGTTACACTGTGCTACGCTGTTGCAGAGTCAGAAGCTAAGCACCCAAAATCAATTGACGGAAATCGCAAAATTTGCATAAAATATCGAAGGCTGGCTAAATGGATGGGCGAGGCTATGGATGTATATTTTGTGAAAATTTGATTTTGATTGCTTGCTGAGTGGATTTAGCATTGCAAATTTGAAGTTTTTCTACCTCAATTTCAATTTGATCCACCCCTTCTTGCCTGTCATAAAAGTACAGCTGATCTGTTTAAACAAATTTTAACTTTTTTTTCTCTTCATCTCCAGCAATATGGCAGCTAATATAAATTTAAAACGTAATTTAGAATATTCTTCAATTTACATTCCCAGGATGAAAAGCAGCGCATTACACGTTTACAGCGGCGTTAAACTTAGTAATTTGCAAGAATTTCACATTAAATAAAATCAAAATAATTCATGCGTGAATATAAAAATTTCCGGATCTAATCTAATAAGAAGGGCAACAAAAAAAAAAGTAATCATTACTTCACCACAGCAACAAGGACGACAACAAAAAACAGCACATCAAGAGCGAAAACATATTTTTGTGCCAGCAAACACACAAACACATGCGTCACACATGCACACACACACACACACACACACACACACACACACACACACACACACACACACACACACACACACACACACACACACACACACACACACACACACACACACACACACACACACACACACACACACACACACACACACACATGCACATGCACACTCAGCCCCAGAAGCCTCAGAAGACGTACTCTACATGAACGAGACCGTCAACTGTGGTTAATAGCAACAAAGACAAGCTACATCCTGCTGCCTACTTCATCTACAGAGTGTCCTTATGTCAATAAAAATGGCATTAAAGGCGAAAGCAAGAAGAAAAAATATGTTTTGCTCGCTTATAAGCGAGTGTCGTCGCGTGTGTGGGTGCTTGTGTGTTACTCTGCATCCTTTCGTAAGTCAACATTTACCCGCACCAGCAACATCAGCCATCAACGCAGACACTTTCAGCTGCCAACTCAACTTTCAGTGTTGTTGTGAAGGACAAGTGGCGGGCGACAAGCTGCTGCCGAGTAGAATGAAGAAAAATAATCATCTGACTATTGCATACTTTGGCAGCGTATCCTTGGTGCTATGAAGTAAGTGCCGCCGCACAGCTCAAGTTTAGAAAATGCTTATCCACAAGCAAAAACCAAATTATGATGTTGAGTCCTTTAAAAATACCGTTTGTTTAACTGCTGTTAACTGTTATGTTTTGAAAAAAATTACTAAATTTCCCAAAAGTTGATTGGATGGTTAAAGAAATAAAAGAAAAACTCGGTTCATTCTGTAGAAAAACAACAACACCTTAAAAGGTTTAAAGCACTACAAGTTACAACATGGCATATCAATAGAGTTCAGCTACTACAGCTCTTTCGCACTTTCTTCGCATCAGATCATCTAAAAAACCAACCTTAATATCATTGAAGTATCTCAGCGATATAGACAAAATTGGTCCAAAATAATCTTAAGTGCGAAAAAATTTACCCACCATAATATGGGTTGGGCTCAGGGACAACACAGGACATAAAAACTAACCATACGCTTACATAGAGCAAATCATACATAAGTTTTCAATCTACTTTTTTGTTGACCTTTCGATAAGTTAACATCAAAAAATTTACAGTTGTTAACAAAGGTACTCATGCGATTTAAAGGAGCAGTGGACATAAAATTTGTTCTACTTACCTTTTAAGTAAATTAAATTGTTAGCGTTTCTACTGCTTCTACGGTTAGTGTTAAAATTTATAAGAGTTCGGAGTTGTGATTAATCCAACACACCAGTTATGAGTTGGTGTAAATATACGAATAGTTTTAAACGATCCTCATCAGGGCATTGCATGAATGTATGGAAATTTTTTTTTAAAAATTCTATGGTGCACCCTTCCTATGTTTTTTCTACTGGAAAAATATGAATGTATATAAAATCTTAGGTGATTTGTTGATGTTTTGAACCCCACCCAACATGATTTATTGATTAAGTCAATAAGTCATCTCGGTGTCCTACAAACTATAAGTAGGAAAAGAATGTTTTGAGTCTAAGACAGTTTATTTTACGGAGAAGACAAACAACATACACTATATAATGACTAACAAGTTTGGTATGAGTAAAAATGTGTTTGTAACATAAAACAATGAATTAAGCAATCTTATTAGTATTATATCGAACTTAATTTATTTAATGTCTCTTTTTGAAAATTGGGGATTTGTTTACGATGATAATCGGCCACTTGCAATAAAAACTGTTTTTGCGTTTCATCATTAGTAACGCTAGTTGAAAAGTCTTGTATTAGTTTCACAGCCCTTTCTGCCAGAGCATTTACGACCAGGGTTTCCAACTTTTGAAAAGCCCAGGCCCGGAGCTTTTTTTTATTTAATATTTTTTTATGGTCTGCTTGCTTTTAATTAAAAATTTAATTTTTTCTTTGGTTTTTTCATACAAAGTCATGTTTAACAATCATGTTTGACAACAAATGTGACACAACACAACTTGTGTTTTCCCGTGAACTCGTTTTCCTTTAGCAACCAATCTTTGTAAAGGGTCCGCCAAACAACTTTTTTTTTGAAAATTCTATTAAAAAAACTACTGAATATTTTCTCAAATTTCTTTTTTTCTTTGAAAGTACAATCCTTCCGGTTAATAATGAAAAATAATTTCATTCAAATAGCTGCCTCGGCTGGCCATGCAGTAGCCTACACGATCGGTCCAATTTTTAAGCACATTATCGATTGTGTGCAGCTGTATTTCACCAATGGCTTCACGAATATTGTCCTTTAAAGCGTCAATTGTCTCTGGCTTGTCGGCGTAACACTTATCTTTGAGGGCTGATAATAGTCCAACGGTGTCAAATCGCAGCTCCAAGGTGGCCAAATGACATCAGCTCTGCGGCTGATAAAGCTATCTTCAAAAACAGGGCGCAAAACATCGAGTGTAGCTTCGGCTGTGTGGCACGTAGCGCCGTCCTGTTGAAACCAAATCTTGCCAATATCCTTCTCTTCAATTTTTGTGAAAAACAAATTCGTTCAACATGGCCCGATAATGTGATGTATGTGATTATGCGGCTGTAGACAGAGCATAAAAATACGAGGTACAAAGAGCACGTCCAAGGGCTGCTTTTATTTACGCTTGCCTGCGTATTTGCATTTGTATGCAAAACAACAACGAAGAAAAATACGTTTTCATAAATTGGCGAACAAATAGCAGATCGAACAAATGGCAGACCAGTGTATTCGAACTGTGAATGGCCTTATTGAGATGTTTTAATGTTATTTGGGCTGGTTCTTAAGATGATCTAATGCGGAGAAAGTGCGAAAAAGCTGTAGTAGCTGAACTCTATTGTTATTGCATGTAATATAACGATCGCCATTGACTGTAAAGGCCACTCCTTGCTCATTTTCGAAGAAAAATGGCTTAATTATGCCTCTGGACCAAAATCCGCACCAAACAGTGACTCGTTTTGGGTGCAGCGGCTTTTCAATGTATGCGTGCGGGTTTTCTGTGCCCCAAATGCGACAATTTTGCTTGTTTACATACCCGCCAAGATCAAAATGAGCTTCATATGAAAAGATGATTTCTTTCGCAAAATCGGCATCTTCTGTATGTCGATCGCAGGCCCACTTAGCGAAGCGAAAACGCATTGGATGGTCAGTTGGCTTCAACTCCTGAACCAATTGGACTTTGTATGGCGTCATACCAAGGTCTTTATGCAAAATTCGTCTCAATGATGTCTCCAAAATGTTCAAGCGTAAACACAACCATATTCGTTCAGCGGAAGGATAAAACTAATTATCTGTCAAATCAAACATGAGCTAAGTATTACCATTCACGAAATAAGCACTATTTGAAAAAAAAAGTTAGATGGCGGACCCTTTAGCGTGGTATCGAGAGCCAATAGTTGTTTAAAGATGTTAAGTTATGTTTCCTCTTGCGACTAGATTCCATTATGCTGTTCTCTAAAATAGTTTTGTATCAGTTAATACACAAAACACAAATTATTGACCGAACTTACATAAATTGAACTGCAAACATTAATTAAAAATTCAGCCGCAGACAAGGTTCATTTATAAGGTTGTGGTACTTGAGAGAAATGCACTCTTTTTCCCGCCTTTGCTCGAACTGTCTTTGCGCTTTTCTTTGTTCTAAGCATTCATTTTCTTCATTTCTTTTCATCCATTCTGACAGTTCGACCGAGTTTGCTCTCAAGTGCCACAACCTTATAAATGAGCCTTGGCCGCAGAGCTCAAAAGAAAAACAGAAACGAGTTCGTCAAGTTACCAAAAGAAAAGTAACGACTGGTTACGACGTTCCTTCAAAAACGAAAATCAAGAAATAGAAAGAACGTCAAAGTTAAGTTAGCATTCATTAAGACAAATGGTTCAAACTTTCATTAAAAAAGGGTAAATCAACACTAATAAATAAGTTAAACAAATTTTTTTGTAAAAAAACTTGATTTAAATATAGATTAGAGCGAAAGCCGGAGAAAATGTGCCAGGCCCGGAGCCCGGAGATCGGCCCTCAGGCCCGAAGTCTCCGGGCGAAAAGGTATGTGTTAGCAACCCTGTTTACGACCTTGATATGACGAACATATGTCTCAACTTCTTGGTAATTGGGATCATTATCCCATTCAGTAACAGGTTTTTCTAGCCAGTCGGCGCCTATTCCCATGCTGTGAAACAAGAACCAAGATTTGGGCCCAATAAGGGATGATAGTTTTGTACTGTGGTTAAGAATAGGAAAAGTGGGATGGCCCCTTTGGCTTTTAAAGTCTTTAGATGGAGTAATTCGGAGCAATGTTCGAGCAACCAGCTCCCTTTCTGAATAGCAAAGTATGTTTGAAAATAGATAAAATACAGCGCATTCTTCGGTTAAGTACCAGAAGTGCCTTTCCATGGCTTTAATGGCGTCATTTGAAACTTGTGGATCTTGCATGCAATACTTTTTCAAGTCATGCCATAGTTTAAGATCATTATAAGGAGCATCAGCTCCTATGGAAGAAGAGAGCCAGTATTTAACGTAGAACAGAGCATTAAATTTGCATATTGCTTCTAGTTTACTGATCATGTCCTTGTCTTATCCTGCTTGAACACTAAAAGCAAACATCTTTGCAGGATACAAAATGGATGGCATCCATCCAGCATGATGTGCTGCTCCTAGTTTCAGCCAGTGTATACCTCTTTCAGGTGTCTCACCCAGAAGTATCAATATTAATTCAGCACACTCCTGATCACCGCGAGGTAGCAAGCTCTTTCTATTTGTAGTAGAAATTATTCTCTTCAGTGTTTGTATAGAATGTTCCTTAATCAGTATCAAACTCCTCTGTTTGATATTTAGTGA
Organism: Dichetophora obliterata; assembly: GCA_963920525.1. Lineage (NCBI taxonomy): Eukaryota > Metazoa > Arthropoda > Insecta > Diptera > Sciomyzidae > Dichetophora > Dichetophora obliterata. The sequence goes on from OY986437.1 coordinate 30,703,355, forward strand.
CTTAAAGCAAGCTTCTGTATTAAAAGTTGGCCAAATAGAATCGCTAAATTCAAGGAAATTAGTGTTTGCAGGACCTGATGACGGACCAAAGATTTCTTTGTAAACTAAACTGAGAATTATTTCAAAAATTAGATGCCGACAAGCCAGCATAAATAACTTCTTATCAAATAGGTTTTCCAGCCTAACACAAGCTCCATTTTTCCATCCTGAGTTTGAAGTTGTAGTGTCAAAAACAAGAGATCTTACTTTATCTGAAATCTCCCACTCGTTTGCAATGGAAAAAGTAGCTCTTGCTTGTTCTTCCCTAGTTACGTTTGCAATACCTGGGATACCAAGAACTTTGCCTTCTACAAGGTCTGGCATACCGGATACGAAAATTGCTAGTCTTTCTCTGTTTTCTTTTTTAAAGTCAGGGATCAGTTTACTATCCCAATGAAGTGTTGCATGCTTTGGTGATGTAATTGGAGCCTTAATTGCTTGCGCAGATGCCTTCCTTACTTCTTTGCCTGCTGCCCATGTGCTTTTGACTGAAAGAGTTGCTTTTTCTAGTGGAACAGCACCTTCTGTAAGAACTGCTCCCATGAATGCTGTTCGTTGACCAGCTGATAGGTTAAGCCTGTCTCCCATGTTTGGTATGAGTTTGCTAGTAAATGGATTTCGGGGTAGTTTTAAATTAATTAATGGACATGTACTTTTGCTACAAAATTGAATTGACCCTGTTGCACCACTACTAGTTGAAGGAAAGACAAACTCTGGATCTTCAATTGAATAACGTTCAGAATAAGCGTCAGCATCCAAGCCATTTAAATCACTTGAATCAAGGTTTGTCGTAGTTGAAGCTTCTTCTAGACGTCGCTTCTCTTTCGCAGAACGCTCAATGTCTTTTTTGTTGTGTACTAACTTACTCATAACCTTTGCAAAGTGTGTCTTATTAATACCACCTAACTCCATTTTTCGACACGATCGTTGATCTTGTAAGAATTGCACATCTTCCAGAATCATTTTTCTAGTTCTACTTCTGCCATGTTCTATAATTGAAATAGCATTGTCATGTGCAATGTCAAAGAGTAGAAGAAGAGATTTGAGAAAGCTTTTACTCTCAGTTTGAAAGTTTTTCCTTGTTTTATGTTTTAGAAGATTTTCGTATTGCACAATTAATTTTTTGAATTTTGCTTTGGAATGTCCAGATCTGATAGGCGTCACAGGATTACCAGAATGATCCCAAAATTGTTCTGCCTTCAGAATAACGAATCTTAAAACATCTTCTCTTTTATCCTTTCGCATGGGTTCACGATTGAGAAAGACAAAGTAACGAAGAACATCCCCATTCGTGGGTAATTGAGATCCGTTTTTTTGGGTTAAATCTTGCAGTAAATTACCTATAAGCCACACTTCTTTACAGTCAAATACTTCTCTATCATCCTTTCTTAGAAACGGGTGTGTAGGTGGGGATGAAATTTGAGGACATACTACTTCATGAGGTGGTACTTTTTCCATATTTTCGATCATTTCTGGCTTGGTTAAAACCTATTAAAGAAAAAAATTTGTAGCTTTTAACGATATTGTAAATTTACATTTGCAAGAGAATACTATTTTTAAGGTGGGCGGAGGTCAAAACATGACTTTTACAAGCACAAGGGACATTCTAAGAAAACAATTTTTTGCAATACCCTAATCCTCATAAGGAGGTAAGTTTAAAGTGTCAGTTCCACTTAAGCCCCTTACAGCAAACCGAACAAAACGTTTTTGAATTCTTTCTATTCGTTCAACATGAGCATTATAACTTGGTGACCAAACATGACTTGCATACTCCAAATGAGGACGGACAATAGAATAATACAGCGTTTTAGTTGTAATCATACTAATATTTCTTTCTACATTTCTTTGGCCCAGCATTTTATAAGCCCGAGCATAGAAGATGCTTTTTTACAAGTGTTATCAATATAAACACTAAACGATAGCTTAGAATCCATGCATGTACCAAGATCTTTGACATAATCTACACAATTTAAAGCAGTATCTTATATCTTATAATCAAAAATTAAATTATTCCTTTTTCGTGAAATAGTCATAGTTCTTCATTTATCTGTATTTAGAAACATATTATTTTTAGAACATCAAACTTCAAAGGATTATAAATCAGACTGGAGGAGATCTGAATTGTTTTATGCATCTATTGTTATGTATGTTTTCATATCATCTGCATAAATGAGCAGATAACAGTATTTGATGATGTGGGTTGCATCATTAATGGCTAAAATAAACAGAAGTGGACCAAGGTGGCTACCCTGAAGAACACCTGATTCAGCAATAAATTCAGCAGGCAATACACCTCAAAATCGTATTTAATTAGATCGCTCTGTCAGATACGATTGGATCCAGCTTACAAAAAATTGTGGAAAACCCATTAACTTTAGTTCAAATATAATAAGTTTTTATGGTAGTTTATCAAATGTTTTACTAAAATCAGTGTAAATACAATCGACCTGGTAGCCTGAATAAACTGAAATTAAGCAAAATGTTGTAAAATCTAGGAGATTAGACACAGTGGATCTGCCAGTAACAAATCCATGCTGACGAGTTGTTACGACTTTCCCACAATGAATCTTCCTTCACACGATCATACACGAGCCGCTCAAAAACTTTTGGAATTGACGAGAGTTTAGCGATAGGCCTATAGTTGTTTATATCATTTCTACAACCTTTTTTATAAATAGGACTTATAAAAGATTTTTTTCCAAAAAAGTGGAAAACTACATTCCCTAATTGATTTATTGAATAATATGGACAGTGGTTGGCTAAGAACGGAACCACATTGCGTTAACACTGTGGCAGGAATTCCGTCAGGTCCAGCATTAAAATCTTCTTCGATTGATCCAATATACATTAAAACATCCTCTGAATTAAAGGATATAGGGTTCAACGAAACCCTGGGTGTAGAGTTCATACACTCAAAATACTCTTCATCAGGATTAAAGCAGTATGAGCAGAATGACTCTTTAGAGATATTGGCAAATAGGCCACAAATTATGACGTGATCGTCAATAAATCCCTCAGGAGTTTTAAATGATGAAAGGAGTCCATCAGGTTTTTGCTTTGTGTTTACAAAACAACAAAACTTCTTTGGATCAAACAATATTTTTAGCTTAATATTGTCTAAATAATTGTGATACAAGGTAGCTGAGCCACTTTCAAGATCCAGAAACAAACGCTTGTAGGTTTCTAGGTCAACTAAGTCTAAGCTACAGACATATTTCTTCCATATCCTATTCCTGTTGTTGGGAAGAGTCTTTATTTCCCTTGTGTACCAAGAGTAAGCACAATTTTTCGCAAATTTGAGGCTATACGGCACGGACTCAGAAAACATTGTAAAGTTTTCTATATAAAATAATAAAACGATTTTCGAAAAACTAAATGACACTGTGTTGTAGTAAATCATACATCATGGTGAACTAAAAATAGTATCTCAAGATATAAACGTATTTCAGGGTCGCTCATTTACAATTTGATGTTACAATTTTAATATACAAAATGGCTGATACAATATGTCGTTTCAAAATTATTCCTTCTTTGTATGAAATTTAATACAGGGAAGCTTTGTAATTACTGATTTTGAATTTAATGTCAAGAATAAAATCACAAATAAGCAGTTTCAGTATGCTGATAAAAAAAATAAGCCTACCTTACCCGAATATAAATATTAGTCGTCGAACAGCGGTCAAACATGTGGGCCCATGTTTGGCCGTACAACATGGGCGGGTGAAATGTGTCGAACATGGCCTAAAAATAATCCAACCGCAAGTTGGGTCGAACGACAGCAGTACAAGACCTAAATAAAAATATACGGCAGCTGTATGCTCGTTGTATGCCACCAAATTTGTCTAAGCTTTTATTCAATAGCAAACGTATGCGCAACAACAAAAGCAATCCTCATTCAGCGTTGCTGATGTTGATATTTCTGTGGTTACAAGGAATAACGACTTAACTCAAAGTATCGTAAAAAACGATATTTTAACTGCACGAACTAGTACCCATTTTTTTGAAATATATGAACCGTTACAAACAAAATATGTGCAGACAAAAGTGTTGATCAATTTTGGGCAAAATATGGATATCTGCATACTTCCAAAAATTGGCAATAAAGTAAATTCCATATCGCTTTTTTACGATTTTTTGAGTTTAGTCATTATTCCTTGTGACCACAGATATCAGACGGTTTTGATCGTAAAAAACTAAAATGTATTATATTTGTTCAGATTGTTACGGTCGGCAACCGTACAAAAAATGGGCGTGCGCGAAATATATCTACGCCCACTTTTTCGAAATCATGCCAATTTCGGAGTTGTACACGTTTTTATAGTGAAGCTTGGTATGTAGGTGCACCCAGTTGCGGTCAGTATATATATATAATTATGTTTTCACGCCCACTTTAACTGCTCACAAATCAAATAACTTCTATATATCAGACGATTAAGAAGAAGAAATATATCAGGCATAGAAGAAATATGTTTGTTGTTATGACTCAAATGACCTAGAAAAATACAAACGTTTGTTTCTGGAATTTGAGAATCGCTCAGCTGCATTATATAATGAGTATTTCGTTAATATGAAGCTGAGTATTTTGTCTGATCCAAGAAAATTTCGGGGATTTATTAATGTTAAGAAGAAGACTGATGGATTTCCTTCTTCTTTTAAATTTCAGGATGGATTTACTGACGATTCCACCATTATTCGTAGCTTATTTGCCAAACTATGACCTTTTCGCGTAAAAGGAACAATATTGGTTTTTATTACAAAATTAAAGATACTGCTTTAGGTCGTGTAACTACCGTCAAAGACCTTGGTATATGCATGGATTCTAAGTTATCGTTTAACATGCATATTGATAGAATTCGTAAAAAAGCGTCTTCTATGCTTGGTTTTATAAAACGATGGGCCAAAGAGTTTGATAGCTTAATAACAACTACAACTCTGTGTTATTCAATCGTGCGTCCTCACCTGAAGTACGCAAGTCAAGTATGGTCCCCACATTACAATGTGCATGTCGTGTCGAAAGTATTCAAAAACGTTTTGTTCGGTTTGCTCTGAGAGGCTCGAGTGGAACTGACACATTTAATCTTCGGAAATCTGCTGATATCGTATACTTACACCAACTTATAACTGGTGTATTCGATTCTCCAGAACTTCTTTCTCTTATAAATTTTAACAGTAACCGTAGAAGCAGTAGAAACTCTAACAAATTGATTTATTTACCATTTAGTAGAACAAATTATATGTTGACTGCTCCATTAAATCGCATGAGTACCTTTGTTAACAACTGTAGCGTGTTTGATGTTAACTTGTTGAAAGGTCAACTCAAAAGTAGATTGAAAACTAATGAAGGATAAGATCTATGTAAATGCATGGTTAGTTGTTATGTCTTGTGTTGTCCCTGAGCCCAACCCATATTATGTAGGGTACATTTTTCTCCTTTTTGGTTTTTTTTGGGAACACTTGTATTCGATATCTTTGAGATATTTCAATGATATTTGGGTTGGTTCTTAAAATAATTTATTGCGGAGAAAGTGTGAAAAGCTGTAGTAGCTGAACTCTATTGTTATTGCATGTATTCTAATATTGTAGTAAAATGCTAAACTTTTGTAATTTAGTTCATACGTTTACTCTCGACGACTTTCCAAAAAATGGGTGTGATCGCACTATATCTGCGCCCACTTTTATCGCCCACAAATTAATAAAAAAGCTTTATATCAGGCGGTTTTAACCTTAGAAGACTAAAATTTGGTAATTTAGCTTATATGTCTTTACCGATTTTCATAAAACTTTAGTAAGTTATTAAACACATATCAAGGAGGATTTTACATTGGAAAATGAGGCGTGGCACCTCCAACACAGAACCAATAAGCAATATCGATTACCTTTGGAATTAGAAGTCGCACAGCTTCTGAATTCTGTATTTGAACAAAATTTGCACGTGCTATTTCACTAATTAATGGGTGTTAGACTAGGGGGCGTGGAACCTCCCATACAAACCAAATTTGAGAAATTGAATAGCTTTTGAGTTAAAGGTCGCCCAGTCACGGAATTCAGTATTCGACCATAATTTACACAAGCAGTTTGACTGATTACATTTAATGGGCGCTTAGAAACGTGGCAGCAAGCCGCCGGGTTTCAGCTAGTAAATCATAAAATTCTGCGAAGCTGACGTTAAAAATTACTCTTATATAAAAGAACTATTTTTACGCCCAGTTAATGGCCTAAATTTTGCGCACATAAAATGACAAAAAAAAAGTATAGCAGTGAGGGGACTGCCGACCGAAGCGAAAACATATATGTAAAATATTAGTATTCCCTGGAAGATTTTGTTCTGCCACGGACCGCCTTACTGCTGTATAAGAATTTTCATGCTAATCGAATAAAAAATTTTATATTTTTTTACCCCCTCAATCTTTGATTACTTCTATTAAAATATTTTTTATTCAGATAGTATTATTATTATTTTATAATTACACGAAACTATATTATTACATTTAAATTGAATATTGTTGATATAAAAATAAAATACAGGGAACACTATTGAACGAAAAATAATCCTCAAAAAAGAAATTTAATTTTTTCTTTCAATGTATATGCAGAGCTGTAGCTAAAATAAAATAAATTCACTTTTTTTATGTATGATATTTTGTTTGATGGGTCTTGAAGTCCCTTTTAATGCCTGCATTTGAGATCTTGCTACAAGGAAAACAGAAAACATTGCAAGCAAAGTGCAGTTTATTTTTTGCCACCGATTCGGCTCATCCGTACATCCGGTTCATCATTAATGTACATTATTTTCATCTTTTATCACTTCATTACATTTTAAATTATGGGTTTTAGTATAAAAAAACAAAGTAAAACATAAACAAAAAGATAAATTAAACTTATTGAAATAATTAATATACACTTAAAATACATAATAATACACACATACATAAAATTTGTATTTACATACATTTCATTGAATTTAATTTACATTATTTTCATTGTTTGCGTCATTAATCATTGCGTTATATTTTTAAAAAGATACTATAGGCTTATGGTAGCTGAAATAAGAGACAAAAAATTTTGGACGATGCTGTCCCACTCATGATAAAATTATTATTATGTAGCCTTGACAACGTCTTATTTTCTCACGAGCTGCGACCATCGAATTTCAAACAAAAGAAAACAATATAAAGAGCGTATGTCACACACATTGGCAGCTTTCAGCGGAGTCAATAGTTGGCAATTGTTTTTTTTTAAATTTGAGTGAGAAACCTTTGCAATTAAATGATCCATTCACAGCAGTTAACTCCTCCGAATGCGGCATATGAGTGTGACACACGTTCTCTATTTTGTTTTCTTTTGTTTGACATTCGATGGTTGAAACACGAAATGTGACTCCTACCTATTACTTATTATACCATGGTCCCAGTCAGAGAATATGCTGGCGACATTTATAAAACTACAAATGTTTTTATGTTGGTCATGAAACTCAAATACACGCTCTTGGGTATGCAGCAAGCATGGCAAAATTAAACAAGGTAGTGTAAGGGCGGAGAGCCGGTGACCGAAACTGTCAAAACGTAGTTGACATGTCATACAAAATCTGCAAGCAATGAGAATGCAAATGAGAAATGGATGAATATAAATATATCAAAATGGATGAGTCAGCCCTAACACTACCTTGTCTTATTCTACTATGGCAGCAAGCAGCCATCAATATGTTTATCTGCTGACAAATCGTTCCTTCATAAAGAAATCATGAAGGATATTTACTGTTTTTCTGTCAATGTATATGTAGATCTGTAGCTGAACTAAAATACCTTTACAACAACAGTTACCAAGAAAATCTACTACGACGATGAACAGATATGAGCAGTATCACATCGGTTGCGCAACGTTAGAGGGGATGAACCGAAGTGGCGGCGGAAACTAAACAGCACTTTGCTTGCTATGTTTTTTGTTTGCCTGGTAGCAAGATCTCAAGTGGAGGCATTAAAAGAGACTTCACGGCCAGTCAAACAAAAAGCAAATATCAAAAGTTTTAAATTTATTTTATTTTAGCCTACAGCTAGCTCTACATATACATTGAAAATAAATCAAAAGTAAAAAAAAAGAAATTTAAAAAATAAGCTTTCATTTAAAAAAGACGAACTAAAAAGAAAAAAAAACAAGTTTAAGTGACATTTGTCATATATGTATATAGTAGGTATATTCTAGGTGCAGAAGAACCCCCTCTCTTGGTTACTCCCTCATCATCATAATATAAGCGTACGTAAATTGGTAAGTTCTAAGGACTTACCAATTAAATGAATTTAGAAATTTAGAATTTTTCAAATACATTTATATATAAAAGTTTAAGGCACTGATATTGTGTAGTAAACCTGTATAATGGATCACAGTTTATATACAGGTAAGCTTACTAAAAGATTCAATGCCACTGATAATGTGTAGCAAGCCTGTATAACGGATCGCGGACATCGGTGCCTCAAGCTTTAAAATATAAATGTATTTGAAAAATTCCAAATTTATATAAGTCCTTAGAACTTACCAATTTACGTACGCTTATGATATGATGATGAGTAACCAAGAGAGGGGTTCTTCTGCATCTAGTTTAGTAGTAGTTTTATATACCTACTATATACACATATGACAAATGTCATTTACATTTATTTTTTCTTTTTAGTTCACGTCTTTCTTAAATAAAAGTTTATTTTTTAAAAATTTTTTATTTTTTATTTTTTTTTTTACTTTTAGTCTTAAAGGTTTATTATTAACATCTTTTATTTTCAAAACTTAGAAAATACTACAGCATTTTAATTTTTTAGACCATTAACCTTATTACAGTATTAACATTATTTACAAGATTTACACTACTTACGTTATAAACATTATTTTTTTTAAAAAGTATTTACATTATTTACACTATTTTCATATTATCAGTACGTTATCACAAGCTTAACACCGATTGATATCTAGAGTGATACCGTTTGTAAAAGTTATTAAATTCGCATTTTAATTTGGGTGTGGCCGAATTTTTTTCCTAGCCCCCATCTTTAACTTCAAGAAAGTTTACTGCCAAAATTTCAGCTGAATCGAGCCAGTAGTCTTGGAGATATAGCATTTTAATTGATTTGTGGGCAGTAAAAGGGGAGTGGCAAAAATGTTTCCCTAATTATCCTCTACTCGAAAGAAATTTACTGCCAAAATTTCAGCTGAATCGGCCCAGTAGTTTTAGAGATATAGTATTTTTATTGTTTTGTGGGCGGTAAAAGGGGGAGTGGCAAAAATGTTTCCTTAATTGACCTCTACTCAAAGTAAATTTACTGCTAACATTTATGTGCTAAAGGCACATAATAATAATAATAATAATAATAATTTCAGCTGAATCGGCCCAGTAGTTTTAGATACATAGCATTTTTGTTGATTTGTGGGCGGTAAAAGGGGGTGTGGCAAAATTTTTTCATAACATTGCATTGTCACCGGACTTACTACATGTGTATGCTAAATTTCAGCTTAATCGGATACCAACAAGTTGTTGAAAAATGGCTTGCAAGTTTTGAGGACATGAATACATACATACATACATACGAACTAAGCAAGTTAAATAAAAGCTTATAAAAACAGTAACATTCAATAGCTGCATTCGCGTGGTCGTTGATCTAGAGCGGTTATATTTTATTCACAAAACAAAAACAAAAATTAAAACCAGCTCGATTTCTAGCTCTATTTCTGATCTTAAAATGCTGCCAAGTTTCAAGCATGTTTTATCAAAACGAACATAGTTGGCAAATCTAAATAACTATTCATTTTCCTATTTTGCCGTTTCACCGCTCACTGGGCGTTTTGGTATTGTTGTATTCTTTTGTTATTGTTCTTAAAACAGCTGTTTCAAGACTGTGATGACAAATTGATATAAAGTTGAACTAACGTTGTTTTACTGAGATTTGATCTGATCTAGTGCCACGGGAATGCAGCTAATGTTTCGCAGCGGAGCAAAGGGAGGGGAAAGAACGATGCGTCAGTAAAGGAGCTTATTGATGGTTGCTTGCTTATGTTTTCAAAGTTTCCTATGTTATCTTTGCTGTTTGTATTGATGATGAGAGTTACTCGGAAAAATACAATGACGCAAACCAAAGATTTACCCTCTACCAAAATCGTTCAACGCGCCTAAAGAAGTTTTCACTTCAAAAATAATTTGGTGGAAATCCTCTTCCATTCATCTCTCATCAGCTATATTAACCAGGCAGATCAAATAAACATGCAGCACTGCTCAAAACTATCCTAGAAAGTACTCAATTGCAATTTAGGGTGCTCGCAGTATTCAAGAGTACTCAATCTACTCAACTACCTAAGTCAGTGTGAATACCCCTAATGTATTTTTGGTGCGTGCCGCTGGCAAAGCATTCTTCAAATGTTTGCATCAATCAAAAAAAGAGAAAGATAAAAGATTTAAATTGACGACCTTTTTCAAATACTTTTGTAACATTTTTCATTGAGAAAAAACTTGAACTTGAATTGATTACTTAAGTTTTTAATGCACTTTATTTTAGTGACACGTATTCCGCGGCACACTGTCAATCAATTTGTTTCACTTCATCCTGAGCTGCTACCCTCATCAAAAGTCGGCTTTAGGAATTATCCAGGCGTTATACAAAAAACACATATCGTTAGTGAGAAATATCTAACACAGTTTAATTTTGGCAAATTAATCAACTTATTGTCATCTAATGAGCTAATTTGTTGTGTTTTTATTTAATTGTTTTTTTTTTGTGCACAACCTTAATCTATAAAGAATTTTTTTTAGCGTTCCTTAGTAGAATATTTATTTTTTTTTTCATTGCTTCCAATTAAAAAGAAAAACAAAAAAGAAATGTAAAATCAGTGAGGTGCCAAACGCTTAAGTTGCCAAGTGCGCTGAAAGAAAAGCACTAAAAAGTTGCACGTTCGAAGAAAGTTTTTAATTTAAACGCCTGGAAAGTGTTGCCAATATTGTTGGTGGTGACCTAAAATAACAAAATACAAAGTTGTTTATGATGTTGTTGTTGCGCTTTTGTTATTTTTTTTTGCCTCTCTGTGTTCAGTGGCCTTTTTTTAACTACCGTTAGTAAATTTTTTCGGCGCTCTAGCTCTTAGAAGAGTAAAGGGAAAAAAAAGGAAGAAAGCTATAGCATTAAATGCCGAAGTTTGCCAATTTAGTTGCTCCCAACAAGTCTAAGACTATGACTTGCATCGCTCTAGTCCGCTTTCGCATGAACCTTGCCGCCTTCGCCAACTGTTTTAATGCTAAATAAATGTCCTTCACATCATTTGTTAATGTGATTACTTTTGAGCCTTTGCTGCGCTTTGACTTTTTTTGCTACTCTTACTGTGCTATTGCCACTTGTTTTTTATTATTTTCTTGTAAAAGCATTCAACGGATGCTTGTCTATCAGAAAAAACTTGTGTTTAAAGTGTCTTTGCCATAAGTTGTTTTTTTGCTTTTGTTTTGTCCTCCGATTTGTTGTGCTTTTTTCTGCTCTGCAGTGTTGCCACTTTGCGCCGTTTGTATTGTGAGTGTCTCTCGCTTTAGAATTGTTTTCTTTTTATGAAGTGTTATGTTGTTGCGTGATTTTTCATTTCCGTTTTTTCCACATTCTTCATTGTCTCACTTACGCACATATATATATATATATAAATATATATAACTATAGAAACAAATGACACTGACACAAACACACACATATACACAGACACTTATAGACAATCATACACAGTTACAGCTACACAAACAAATAAACGCATTAACAACTCCCCTTTTTAGAGCAACAATAAAGAAATTTATTGAGTGCAGCCTGTTGTTGTTGTTGCTGCTGTTGTTGAAGTGTACTTTTTGTGTTGTAGTTGTTTGTTGTTCTTATTAATGTTCGCTGAAACGGAAACGGAAATATGTTGCTTGTTTCTACCTCCCCCTGTCCCTCCCGCCGGTCTCTATCCTCCCCACTATACTTCAACGTTTTTATCAATTTTAAAGTATTTCAACACTTTGTAGAGTTTTTTGCCTGGGGTTTGGTTTTTTTTTTTTAATTTTATTGTTCCTTGCCATTTGTTTTATTGCTGCTCGCGGCATTTCAAAAGAAAAAAGTAAACCTTACCGCCATACTGTATGCTCAATTTTGTTTTTTTTTGCTGTTTTTTTTTCATCGCTTCCGGTGTCTGTGTGGGTGCTAGCGTGCGGGTTGGTGGGTGAAGTTCAACAATTTAATTGGTATTTGTTCCAACATTCTGCACAATATTGTTAAACATTTTGCTGCTGCTGCTGTTTTTGTTGTTTTTGTCATTGTACACAAAAAGTTTTTATCAAAGTCCACAAGCATTCTTGTCTAAAAAAAAGGCCTTTTAGCCATTATGCCTTATTTCATGTTTCTGGCAAGCATGTTTTTGTTTTTTTGTTGTTGTTTTTGTTTTTGTTTTTGTCATCTTGTTGTAACATAAAAATTCGAGTGTTTATCAAAAAGTTAACAGATTTCGGACTTTCAATTAAATATAACCAAGTTTTTGAAACAAGAAAGTTCCAGCTGAATGCAGCCAATGAAGTGTGTTAAATTTTAAATCGAGTATTACGCTTACAATTTCGAACATTTTTACAATCATAAAGAAAAAAGTCACTTAAATATAAAAACCAAAGAGACCTTTTGCCATGGGTTTTAAAAAATGATATTTAATAGAACTACTGGTTTGTGATAGAACTACTTAAATGTAATTTAGTTTTTGTTTTTTGTTCTGCAAATGAAAGATAATTTTCGTATAGTGAATCAATAACTTATGAAATAAATTCATAAATAAATAAATTCTTTACTATTGCGACTATAGTAATATTTTGCTAAAGAAGCAATTATTTTTTTATTCTTATCAATCTTGCACTAGAAATAATTTTGAAAAAAGACACAATTTCGATAGTAAATTAAGTATAGACGTAGAATTCCTTTTTATACAGTAATAGAGAAAAAAAAACCACATTTTGAAATATTTAATTTTCATCAATAAAATCATAGAGGGTAGCTCATTAGTTTCGATGATAGAAACTGTTTATTGAATGATGTGGCAAATGAAGCTGTTTTTGCAGATAAATGATATGTCATATAAAAGAGCATGAGAAAAGAAAATTTAATGAGCAAAAAAAAAAACACGGTTGTCTGGAAAACTTCTTAACCCAAAAGTTGCTTCCCTCAAAAAATTCATGTTGATATGCACTCGAGGTACCACACTTATCATATTTCTGTAAAAAAAAATAAAACTTCGTCAGGCACTTTTCATGTTAGTGTTTTAAGCCTTAAATTTTAAATAATTATATTATTATTTCTGTTTTTTTATATATTTAATGTTTAAAAGTATAGAAGTCATTTAATATTAAACATTGAACATATATTCTGTATATATAATACAGTTGCTATTAAATAAAATAGAAATTTATGAGAAATTCATAGCACTTGAGGATCCGAAATTTTTAATGAGAGCAGCACTTTTACATTCAGAAGATCCTGATGCTTAGTATATATATATTACATTAGTAATTAGTAAATCAAATCACGGTTGACTGGAAAATTTTTTAACCCAAAAGTTGCTTCCCTCCAATAGTTCATGTTGGTACTTTCTCGCTGTACCACATTGATAATATTTCTGTAAAAAAAATAAAAATCCGTCGGTAAAAAATAAAATTTTACGAAAATGATTAACAAAAAAAGTTCACATGAAGAAGGTTTGTCAAAAGTGCATTTAATGTCTGAATGCATAAAGAAAAAGTTGCTAAAAAATTAAACAATATTCATATACCTTTCGAGGATATTCGCTTACCTCGTGCTTTGTGTGAATCTAGCAAACGAAAATTGTACCTTTTTGATATGGAAACAAGTAGAGTGAAAAATAAATAAATTTACATGTTGTTGTAAAGCCCTAGCCTCAGCAATCGAAAACAGTCCAAATTCCAGTAGAAGACATGAGAACGTTATGACCGAAATTGTAAAAGCTTTTAAGTCAATCACAAAAAAAAGGAAACTTTTCAAGCGAGGAGTGAAGAGCAACTTGCAGCAAATAATCATATATTAGATGATTGTTTCAACTCCAAAAAAAAAAAATTAATATTATCACGAAAGTTAAGACTGAAAAAGTAGTATCTCAAAAAATTTTAATTTATTGCAAAGATGTGGAAGTGGAATATTGATATTGGGCATCGACAGCGGAGTAAAATTCGTAAAAGTTGGTTTTAGTGTGCAGTCAGAAGACGGATCAGATTTTAAGGAAAAACAACCAGCAAAGTAATCTTACAGCGTTTAGTTTAACAAAAAATTTAAAGTCACAGTATAAAGCGCTTACCTGTTTAACAATTTGAAAGAGCTGTAGGACTTCTTTAAACTAAATAATCTGCAAGCACTCCTCGCGATTAATATGAAATTTGCTAACATGCTCGTTAGCTTAGGCACTCACGCCAGTGCTTAAGCCAGCCGAAAAACTGATCCTGATACTGATTCCTGAGGTCTGTAATTGACTACAAGAGTAATCACTTGTAAAGATTTTTTTTTATTTTTCTCTTTCCTTTTTATCTGTTGGATCTGTATTCAACATATTCAATATTATGTTGAGATATTCAATTATTATATTTACATAATATATGTTCAATATTTAATATCAAATGACTTCTATTCTTTTAAACAGTAAATACATATAAAACAGAATTTATAATATAATTTTTTAAAATTTAAGGCTTAGAACACTAACATGAAAAAAGCGCCCGACGGATTTTTATTTTTTTTACAGAAATATGATTAGTGTGGTACCTCGAGTCCATACCAACATGAATTTTTTGAGGGAAGCAACTTTTGGGTTAAGAAGTTTTCCAGCCAACCGCGAAAATACAACAAAAAAACCTTTAATTAGTTTTTATGATCTATTGAATAATTACATGAATTAAGATTGTGAGCTTTAGATCAAGTGAGTTTTCAAGAATGCAACAACAACAACAATAACTCTGTATAGAGTCAATCACTTAGCTGACTAGACAGTCTGTTTCGGAAATCGCTACATATTCCTCTTCAGTAGTCTTTGAGTGATTAAGCTGTGATCAACTCACTGTTTAAACTAGCACATGAATGTACAGATCCTCTAATTCATTCTTATGAATTGTATGGCTGCTAATCATATGACACTTCAAAGCAGTAGGCCATTTTAGATCACCGCCGTGAACTCTATCAAGGGTTGCCATCTGTTCTAGTTGCTTCTTCATTTATTTCAATATTCATTGGTGTTCGATTGTTTGTCGAAATGCACCATAGAAATGAAACGAGTTTTTGCTTCGCCAGAAGCTAGTGTTCTAACTGAAAGGTGGCTGTTTTCACAACCAAATGTTCAATTACACATGACTTTGACCGAAAAATCGATCAATTATTAGATTATTTAATTAATTTGACATTAATTAAACTTATTTGGCCGTGCTCTGCCATAGTTAAGTTAATTAGTTTTTATGATCTATTGAATAATTACATGAATTAAGATTGTGAGCTTTAGATGAATATTAAAATAAATGAAGAAGCAACTAGAACAGATGGCAACCCTTGATAGAGTTGACGGCGGTGATCTAAAATGGCCTACTGCTTTGAAGTGTCATATGATTAGCAGCCATACAATTCATAAGAATGAATTAGAGGATCTGTACATTCATATGCTAGTTTAAACAGTGAGTTGATCACAGCTTAATCACTCAAAGACTACTGAAGAGGAATATGTAGCGATTTCCGAAACAGACTGTCTAGTCAGCTAAGTGATTGACTCTATACAGAGTTGTTGTTGTTGTTGTTGTTGCATTCTTGAAAACTTACTTGATCTAAAGCTCACAATCTTAATTCAAAAAAACCTTTAGCTTATTTTTTGAGCAAAAACTGAATATTTTAGAGGTTTTTTAAAACTATATAATACAATGATTTGATGAGATAGCGGCAAATCTTTTGTTATTGCTCCAAAGTCAATTAATTGATCTTTCATACAAAGAAAAGTTGATGAAACTCAATTGAAAAATGGCCGAGACCTATTTGCTTGCAAAATCAAAACTTGAAATTTTAATACTTAGTTTTTTTTTCATTCTGAGGCGATGACCTTGCTTCAAGGAAATACGTTATACTGAGAATATCTAAATTTTTCGAGATATCTCAATTATTTTGATGTCATTATGACTGGATTTTTTTTTAACATACCATCCGTTATATTTCTGAACCAACGACGTTTCGTACAAAAATACGTTGTTTTGAAAACATCTATAGTTTTCAAGATATCACAATAGTTTGTATCTCAAAATAACGGAAATTTTTCATTATTTACTATTTGTAAGAAATTTCGCCATTGCAATGTATATTCAGACTTGTTACATAAAAAATGCTTATTGTAGGGAAACCGAAGGAGATGGCGAAAAATCTCTGGAGTATTTTTTGCACATCTTATCAATGTCTCAAATTTCAGTTTACATCATGTTTTTCCATATCTTACTGTTTAGCTTTTATTTAATGAATTCCCTTTTTATGCTTATATTTCAGGTCGAAGGTCACTAATCTAAAATGCATTCATACTGTGCAGCCAGACCTTTCATCTGATACCTCATTCACCATTCTGCCTCTTCCTAGCCCTGAGATTACTTACTAAAATTATTATAAGTTTTCAACGTTAATATTTCGGGTCATAAATGTACAATCTAACATGATTCGGCACATCTATGGTGCTGTGTAACTTTCGAGTGATATACATTTCATTGCCCTTATTCTAAAATAAATATCAAAAAGTGTACGACAACATTTGATGTTTGCGTATTAATATATAAGATATTTATTCTATACTAGCTGATATACCCGGTGCTACTCGAGAGTCATTTAGGGCTAATTTCTTCACCTCCTGCTAAGAATTGGAAGTCGTTCTAGGAGGAAATTTCTAAATTTCAAAAACAATTTTGTTTCTTCACCGACTTAGCTAGAGTTTAGAATACGATCGTTTGCTAAATTAGAAGTCAGCTAGCGTTAGCAGGCGATTTATCTGGAAGGCCAATGTTGGCCTTCTATTTACACTTGGAAAGAGGATTTTTGAGTTGGAAAGCGATTTTCGACGTTTTCTCTTTCATCAGCTTTAATTTTACTTCATCACCAGTCGATAATTTGCAATAATTATGACCTCGTCTCTATAAAATCGTGTGTGGGAGGTGGAAGATTGGAGAACAGACGACGAGATTGATGGGAGGATGAAGATGAAGAAATGCTAGTGTCGGTTCGTCAGAGGTACAAAATGTTCCCTCGAATTAATATGGATAAATGGGACGACACCGATTTTTTATTCCGCTTTCTCATAACAAAACCCACTGCAGCGAAAATTCTAGCACTCATTGATAGTGATTTGAAATTTACCGAATTTCAAATATTGTATTGAATTGAAATAGTGTATCCTTAATACAAAATGATAATTGGTATTATTGGTCAATTAAAGGTCACGGTACATTCGGCCAATAACGCAACTTTTGATTTTGCTGCGGTTCTGCGCATTAGGTTCAATGAAGATTGCGATTGCTGATTTTGTTGGAGTGTCTGCTTCGTCTATTTACCGTATTTTGCCGTGAGTAGCCAAAGCAATTTGCAAACATTCCAAAGGTTTTGTTCGAACTCCAGGAACCGAACAAGAAACGACTGAAGATACATATAAACAGTCTGTGTTTTTATTATAAAAGTAGCTGATATATTATTATTTATTATGTTTAGCATCAACGGCATTTTAACAAATCGCAAAATTTCGACGCACTATCGGTGCAATTGCTTGTACTCACATTCGGATACAATCCCCGGGTGGCGAACATGCTGAGGTTTGTCGAAACCGAAAAGGTTGGTTTTCATTCAACGTGCAAACGGTAGCGTCCGCTAATTTAAAAGTGCTTGACATAGTTACTCGTTGGCCTTGGTCAAGACATGACCAGACTATTTTTAACAATTCGGTGTTGAAGCGTAAATTATAATTTTTCTGTAAATTTGTGCTACAGACAAACCGTTTTTATTTTGAATTTTATTATTATTTTCTTTTTGTGACAAAATCTAGTTCTAACTTTCCGTCAAAATGTGTCAAGTTCTTAGAAAAATAAAATTTCCCATTGGAAAAAACTACTTCTATGTTAACTCTAGAATTCGTCTTCCAAATCAGAAGCTATAGTGAAGAAACATAAATATTTAGCAGGAGTTCTAAAATTTAGAATCCCTTCTATATAGCAGTCTTCCACGATATAGCATTCGATTTAGCAGGAGGTGAAGAAACTGACCCTTATATAAACATTTTCACATACTTTTCTCGATTATAAGTTTTTTAAATTCTGGAATAATGAAAAACATGTTCAATTTTATTTGTAAGTTAAAGTAATTGAACGAACTTTAATCCAAAAAAGTTTTGGAAATTTTTTGTTGTTGGTGGTTCCATCTCTTGCGGTGAGCTAATTGAAGGGGTACGAATTCAAAGAAGGGGTACGAAAAACATATTTTAAAAATTAAAAATAATTTTTATATTTACTGTAACGACCATAATTTTTGAGAAATTATGGCCATCACAAATAGCCACAACTAGCCACCAATAACCATAGAGCACACCATAGGAGCAACCGTCAAACATGCTCGCCAAGCGTGTGTGAGGTCAACTAGTAAGGTGTAACGACACCCTCAAACCCATCAAGCTCAAGCAGGAGACATCAAGCATGCGATGCAGCCATCTTAACGAGCGATAATAAAGCTTTAAAATGGCCGCGAAGAGCTTTTACGACGAAAAGCTTTGAGAATGACAAAGCATAAAAGGGAGTGCAGAACAGAAAATCGGTCTGTTTGCTGCAAGCCCGACAACTGTAAGTACGTGGTCCTCTGTGTTGGAAAGTATCTAATATTCATAACGCATGGTTTGGCCTGGACCTTGATTATTAGAGAAGAGTACAACTAAAGAGATTTGCTAATAGTCAAGGCATTTATGACCACACGCTCGAGTACTTCACGAGTTGCTCCGGCATAACGAGTTCCAGACAGTACGAGGACAGTGGGTAAGATCGTCAGCGCAAGGTTACATTTGCGGCCCAGTGAGCGCCGACGAACTCAACGCTATAAGGACAACGTAACGTCTAGCGTCAAACGCCCCAAGAGCCAACGACTACGAACATCGAGAGCATCCAGCACAGTCTCACTTCGGCAGTATCAAGACGGCACCGAGGAGCCCCAGCCAGCGAACTGATCGGTTTAGCTTACTACCCAGACGTACGCTTCGTTTGTCACAACTTGGATAGTGCCACTGGTCACAGGGATAACGCATGGTTTGGCCTGGACCTTCCCTGCCGCCGAGTATAACGACTCTTTGTTGTGACAACACTACCGTACAGGCGTGGACATTTTAGTAACCCTAGAGTGTCCATCCTGGAGTCGAAGTGTACAGCTACCACGGTCAGCGTCCATGGGCTCAAGCCGACCAGGCTGCAGAGTACACAGCGTCCGGCAAAACTGCAGATTTGCCCAGAAGACTGAGTTTGACACGTGCGTCATACCCAACGCACTCAGCTCAACACAACGCAGAGTACCCAGCACCCGGCAAAAACTACAGATTTGCCCAGAAAACTGAGTTTGACACGTGCGTCATAACCAACGCACTCAGACCAGCGAGACTACAGAATATCCAGCGTTTGGCAAAACTACAGATTTGCCCAGAATACTGAGTTTGACACGTGCGTCATAGCCAACGCACTCAGACCAGCAAGACTACGGAGTACCCAGCGTCCGGCAAAACAGTATAGTTGCCCAGAAGACTGAGTTCGACACGTGCGTCGTACCCAACGCACTCAGACTACAAAACGCAGAATATTCAACGCCTAAGGAAGCAACAGATTCGCCCTAAGGCAGAGGTCGACACGTTCGTCGAAATCAACGCACTCGGTCGACGCGAAAGCATCCAAGACGGGCTAGAGAGCACACGACTCAGGTGTGCTAGAGTGTGCAACGCACAAGGGTGCAACCCAGCTGTATCGAGACGTGCTACGCCGCACGCGATATTGGAGACGCGCTACAGAGAGCGCCCAAAGACAACGAGACGTACTACAGAGTACGTAGTCCCAGCTACGGCGAAAACGTGCCTACGCCGCACACGACATTGAAGATGTGCTGAGAGCACGCAACCCAGCTGTATCGAGACGTGCTACGCCACACGCGATATTGGAGACGCGCTACAGAGAGCGCCCAAGGACGACGAGACGTATTACAGAGTACGTAGTCCCAGCTACGGCGAAAACGTGCCTATGCCGCACACGACATTGAAGACGTGCTGAGAGCACGCAACCCAGCTATAACGAAGACGTGCTGAGAGCGCGCCACCCAGCTATAACGAAGACGTGCTGAGAGCACGCAAGTAAGCCATCACCGACAACTTAAATTCATTATTTTATTTCCTTATTTACCGCGCAGGAAGCGCCATCCTATACGTTTTACATTTATTAAAGATAGTTCTAAGATAAAAGCACTGAAGCTAAATTTAATAAACAAGAGTTCTTGAATTTAAAATAAAACCGCTTCAGCTTCTTTATTTCTGGGTCTCAAAATAGAAATTATTTTGTGACAGGACTGCTGGTCCGGCGAGTGATACCCCAGCGTAAAACGTACCGTTACATTACTTAATCTTAAAGCTAGCAAAATTACAGTTTCAACAATATACAAATTATGGTGGGACTCAATGCGTCCTTGAGATATGCACATTTTAACATCTAAACAAAGATTTATATTAAAAAATATATTGAACTTTTTAACAAAAAAAATTTTAATGAAATAAATTAAAAAGAGCGGAGATATTGGCATTAAAAGTAAAAACTTTGATTTTCATATAATTTTTTTCTCATTATAAGCTATCAATATTTTATGAAAAATTAGTTGTACAAAATATGATCGTACTGAAGTTTATATTAGCTACGTTATTTACATGGGAGATCAGGATCATATGAGCGCATTTGCAAGCAACGCAAAAACAACAAAAAATCCAGCAAGTGGGCTGGACCTTTAAATTGATCCAATTCTATGTTTTTAAGTGTTGAAAGCGCAACTGTAAACGTAGATAACACTTAGCCGTTATTGACGGCTAGATGACGCTCTGACTGAAAAAACTGGCAGTAGTGCATTACTTGACATTTTAAAACTTTGATAGCAATAGCATTAACGCAAAATATTTCACAAAACTTATATGTTGCTACATAAGAACATGAGATACTCTTATGTAAGCAGAAAATAGCGCCACCTGTCTGTAATCCCAAACGTGTGGGGTTAACTTTGAAGAAACTTTTGGTAGACACCATTCGGCTATTCACCGTAAGGTGTATAGTTTGTACCCACAGTACTTACAAATGCGGCGCCATCTATCTGTGAATTTAAAGCACAGATCAAAAGCAATGTAATAATTGCGCTAACCAGATGCGCATATGTTTTATTATATCGCCATATAGCTGAAACTGGTTACATGAAAATATTATCTCGTATAGCATTCGTATTCAAAGTCATCTTTTCGATGAAATGGTGATATATATACAACATTTAAAGTACCACTGATAAAGAACTGAGTGACAACGGTGACACAATAGTGAGAAAAAATAGAGCCATCACACTAAAACAAATTTAACAGGAGGGGGCGGGGGTGGGAAGCTAAAGTAGTTAGATTACTACAAGAAAGATTTTATATAAAACAAAATGTTCGTAATTACTCTAGACACACAACTGCATTCTAAGAGATAAATGGGGACGTTCAAACTATATAGAGAATTTTAAAACAAAACTCAGTTTTATTAATAGTCTGGTATGAAAAAAATAGATTTTTAGCCATAACTTTTGATTGGAAAGAGATATTGGGGTAATTTTTTTACATAAATTATTTTTGAGACTCGTTTTTTTGTAAAAAAATATAATAACAACATTTTGGAGAAAATAAATTTCGAGAAAAAAATCAAAAGAATGATGACAAAAACAGTAAAATAATTTTTGCGCTTAGCTGGAAGAATTTTTGCAAATAAATGATATGTCATATGAAAGGTAGCCAGATGTGCAATTTTTAATTGATTTAGATTTTACAATAAAATAATTTTTGAGTAATTTTTTGAGTAAAAGTCAATATTTTGAACCTTTTTTGACATAATTATATATCATAGTTGCACTGACTTACCGGTACAGTTCAACCTATTTTTGTGAAGTGATTTTATTGAACTTTTGAACAGAAAAAATTTGAATAAAATATACTACCGGACAACGGAGATATTTGCATCGAAAGACCAAACTTTGATTTTCATGTCGTTTTTTCTCATTCTTAGGTAACGATGTTTTATGAAAAAGTCGTTATACTAAAAATTTCTCCAATTTTGAAGATATCTGAGTGTTTTTGATGTCAAAATAACAAAAAAATTTTAAAATTAAATACACAAAAATCTCCGATGCTAAAAAGTTTTATAATAACAAAATTACCGTTAGTTGAAAAATTTCAAAGGGGGCATGGCAAAAACTAAGTATGTAACATTTTAAGTTGGGATAAACTTAATATGTGTGCCTAGCTTGAGCGAATTCCGTTGAGCCGTTTAGATTTGTATTAAGGCCAAACAAACAAACAAACAGAAAATGAGTTTTATTACTATAGATCAGGGGTGGCCAAGCTTCACTCCAAGAAGAGCCGAATTCCAATAATCTGTCGTGACGGGAGCCAACATAAAAATAAACTATAAAAAACATCAGTTGGTATGGAATTTTTATTTTTTTGAATACGTCTTCAAACATACACATACATATATTTAAATTAAGCTATTGTTTGCTGGTAGATGGCATGTGTGTTTGTAACTTAGCCGAGCATTTTTTGAAGTTGGGTTCATAGATAGTAAGCGCGGTACGAATTAATTCCGTTAAATGTTCATTTGTGAGTTGTGAACGGTGCTTTGATTTTATAAACTTCATTGTTGAAAAAAATGACTCACAACAATATATTGTGCCGAATATGGACAGTAATCTGCTAGCAGCTTTCCTTAAATTAGGGTACTTTGATGGTGATACTAGTTTCCAAAACTCATTTGCAGATTGTGTTGAATTGTGATGCATTTTAAGACTGTGATCCTCTTGAAGTTCTATTAATTCCATTTCTCCTGTGGCACTTTCATTCAAGATATAATGAGGAATCGATAATCCATCGTTAACTACGTCAATCTCGAATGGATTTACAAGAAAGTTTAGAGAAATCTTTAAATTATTCAAATCATCAAATCGGAAGTGAAATTCTTTAATAATTCTCCTAATTTACTGTCGTATTCACTCAGTTTTTTTTCATCAATTTTAGAGAGTCTTGTCTTCAGACGAGGAAAGTGATTGAACATTTTTGTGTTTAAGTCGCGTTTAAACAGCTGAATTTTTTTAATAAAACTTAGAATAGTTTGAAAAAGATCAGTAATGAATTTATCTTTGCCTTGTAATGCTAGGTTGAGAGATTGCAGATGCTTCATTATATCAGTTAAGAACATACAGTCATTAATCCACTCATCATCCTTTAATTCCGGATATTTTTTTCTTTTTCTTTCAGAAAATTGCTGATAGGTTCCATTAAATCAACAAATCGGCTTAGAACATTATAGGTGGATAACCATCGCACTAGGCAGTAAAATGTTATATCTTGAGAATGACCTTCAACGTCCAATTCTTCAAGAAAGTTCTTGAATTGGCGATGGGTTTTTGAATTCGTACGAATATAGTTAACGATTTGTAGCACAGTATTCATTACGTTCTCGTATTTTTTTTTTTAAATTTTACAAGTGTTAGCCATGTATGACCATTCGTACTTACAGCTAGAGTGTGTTCTGTGTGACAGTATTTTTGCCTTTTCGAATCATAACAATTAAAATAGTGAAATTTTAAATCTCTTCCGTTGTTTGGAAGATATGGGATTTTTTGTGGTATTTTTTAATACGCATGGGATTTTTGGTGGGTTTTTAAATGCATATGGGATTTTTGGTGGTATTTTTAAAACGCGTGGTATTTTCGTGATAATTTTTAATGGTCGTGGGATTTTTTTTGGTATTTTTTAATTGCTGTGGGAATTTTTTTTGTTTACTTTTACCATGGGAATTTTGGTGGTATTTAATTTATGTTACTTTGGGAAAAAGGTAATTTTCGTGGGAAGTGCTCCGAATTTTGGCTGGTAACCTTGGCTACGAGACGTTGATGTTGTCGTCGACAAAAACAACAGGCATTTCGTTTTGACATTTTAACACTCATGCTTGCACACTCATACAATGCAAAGTTATGTTGATGCAGCGCAACGGAAAATATGGTACGCACTTGCAATAAAAAGTAGATTTATGCACTTTAATTTATATTACTTGGCACTCAATAATCCATTTTTTTAAGCTTTTACAAAAAAAAAAAAAAATTAAATAAAAATAAAAAAAAATTGTATTATTAATTTTTTCATTTCTTTTCGAGAGCCGCATTCATTCATTCAAAGAGCCGCATGCGCCTCGCGAGCCGCAATTTGGCCATGCCTGCTATAGATAGTCAATTGTATGAAAAATAGATTTTTAGCCATAACTTTTGATTGGAAAGAGATATTGGGGTAATTTTATCACATAAATAATTTTTGAGACTTGACTTTTTTGTAAAAAATATAAAAACAACATTTTGGAAAAAATAAATTTCGCGAAAAAAGGTACCTTGTTGTTTTGATGACAAAAACAGTAAAATAATTTTTGCGCTTAGCTGGAAGAATTTTTGCAAATAAATGCTATGTCATATGAAAGGTAGCCAGATGTGCAATTTTCAATTGATTTAGTTTTTACAACAAAAACTATTTTTGAGTAATTTTTTGAGTAAAAAGTTAATATTTTGGACCTTTTTTGACATAATTATAAAACATAGTTGCACTAACTTAATGGTACAGTTCAACCTATTTTTGTAAAGTGCTTTTATTGAAATTTTGAACAAAAAAAAAGTTGTATAAAATATATTACTGGACAGCGGAGATATTTGCATCGAAAGACCAAACTTTGATTTTCATGTTGTTTTTTCTCATTCTTAGGTAACGATGTTTTATGAAAAGGTCGTTGTACTGAATATATCTCCAATTTTTAATATATGTGAGTGTTTTTGGTGTCAAAACAACAAACATTTTTTAAAATAAAATACTCAAAAGATTTCGATACTAAAAAGTTTTATTATAACAAAATTACAGTTGGTTGAAAAATTTTGGAGGGGGCGTGGTAAAAACAAAGTATGCGACATTTTAAATTGGGATACTTTTAATATGTATACCTATTTTGAGCGAAATCTGTTCAGCCGTTTAGATTTGTATAAAGGCCAAACAAACAAACAAACAAACAAACAAACAAACAAACAAACAGAAAATGAGTTTTATTACTATAGATTAAAATATATTTTGTTTGCTCATAT
The DNA here is from genome assembly GCA_963920525.1 of Dichetophora obliterata. Lineage (NCBI taxonomy): Eukaryota > Metazoa > Arthropoda > Insecta > Diptera > Sciomyzidae > Dichetophora > Dichetophora obliterata. The sequence continues at coordinate 30,728,836 of OY986437.1, forward strand.
TTAAATAAAGTTTAAGATATTTATAAGTTATTTTTTACATTAAAAATAATACATTTTTCCAAAATATTTATTTTCATTTATTAAAAATAACATTAAATAATGAAGTAAATTTCATTTTAACCAACACTAAAATAAAAGAGCAGCAACATTTTTTTTTCAAAAAAAAAAAAAATTAGGATACATAATAAATAGACTTTTAAATAAACTTTTATTTATTAAATGAAATGTTTTTTCAATAATTTTGAAAAATATATAAGAAACTAGCTGAACTTTTTTCTATTGCTGTATAAATAAGAATTTTATGTCTACACTTAAGATATTACCGAAACTGTGTATTTTTTGTTGTCTCATCCGAATAATTTGAATCGCCTTAACCCTTTGTATGGCCGTGTTACAGAACTGTTACAAACCGAATAAGCTCCTAGTTAAACACGTCATGGTCCATTTACACCAAATAAATAATTTTTGCATAACAGTCATAAATTTATTTGAAAAATAACTGAAGTTTTTTACTTATCATAAAGCGTTCGTATTCCTAAAAAATATATGGTCAAAAAATTGTGCAAAAAAACAGAAAATTAAAAGAATAAACACAAAATATTGCGATAAGATAAGTACTGAGTGAAGTGCTCCAAAAATTAATAATTGATTGAATTAGCTAAAATTACCCAAAGCGTGAAATTTTGTAATGTCACTGGTTTTTTTTTTAAAAAATACAATTAAATTGAACAAATTAGTTTCCAATTACGTTTTTCATATTAAAATAATTATCTTTATCAATTTAAATGATACTTTTCGAAAAATAAGCACTTGCCCCATTAAGGGTTAGTGTAGATGATTTTTGTTTTAGTAAAAAAATATTAGCTTCTCGCATCGATCGATTGGCATTCTTTTTCAAATTCTTTATTTAATTTACACAAACAACGTCTTACTCTTTTGTATACTAGATAGAAGCAATGCAAAAGGTAATGATATTCAATGAAATCACTAAAACTCGTGCAGGCAATCCGTGTATTGAGTATTTTTCAAGCATATGTGCATGTGTGTAAAGCGATTTGTAGTTTTTCTTCTGACATCGTATACGATTACCTGACATTAAATAAATTGAATTTCAGTTCATGAGATACTAAATCAATTTGATTGAGGAAAATTTATGTGTGTGTGTCTTCATGAGAGCACTACCCCTCCAGGAAATGTGAGCACTCCCGGATGTTACCAGGAAACATTCCATGGAATGTAGGAAGCATTTCCCTTTGTTTCACAAACCATTGTTTTTTACATAGCATGTAAAAGTCATTTAAAAGTCGTGTGGAAACATTCCTCTCCGCTGTCTTAGAAAGTGAATTGGAAGCAGTCCTCTCACCTGTTTTGAAAATTAAAGTGGAAACATTCCTTTCCGTTTTTATAAAAATGCCCGGCCAGGATTCGAACCCGGAACCCTGAGCGACAGTCAAGCGCGCTACCACTAGACTATCGAATTCTACAATAAGCGGCTAGGATACAATGATATTAATATTCTCTATTGTCATTGCTTGACAATAAGTAAAAGTTTCCACATGCATTCTTAAAGAAGCGGTTCGAAAACAACATGAATACAAAACTACCCTAAAGCTTCCAAAAAGATACGGTGGGGAATGTTTCTTTATCACTTTTAGATGGAAGCCTTCCAATTTTTCCTGTAGGGACAATTGTGTGTCATGCACACAAAAACACGCACAAGCACTTTAACATACAACTTCGCGCTTAACTTGACTACATATTTACCTCTTTGAAACTAAAAGAAACATAACTTGTTACAAGGATGTAAAATAGCAAAGAAATATTGAATTTAAAAAATGTAATAATAAGAAAAAAAAAATTTTTAGTTGTACCGTTAAACTAGTTTCTAGTTTTCTTAACCCTTAAATGCCCAGTGACGCCGATTTCAGTCAAAAAAATATATATGGTGTTAAATGATTCCCTGAACACGAACTTGTTTTTATTTTTTTCGAAAAAAATTTTGTTTAATAGTTATTAAAGAAAATTATGGTTGTATCCAAAAAGATATACTGGGCATTTCGACTTATACCATGATTGTAGTTTATCTCGGTGTGAAAATAATTCAACAAGTTTTTTGTAAGATTTAGTTTTATTTCATCCTTTATAATTCAAAAGTAACACAAATTAATAATTATAAAATTATGTTCAGCTTTAATTCATATATATATATTTGATTTTTTTACATAAGTACATAAACATAAAACCGTAAATATTCAATTCAGTTCATAAATAGTTGTTTCAAAATAAAATAAAGTTATTTAGGATTTATGGAAATTCAAAAAGCAATTTTTATCATTAGTTATGCATAAACTTACATTGCATTTTATACATTTTATCGTTGTTTGTCCGGAGCAAGATGGAAACTTGCATCTTCCTTTCTTATCCTTCGCTGGCCAGTGATCCATGTTATCCGTCCTTAAATCCTTAGGTGGTGGAGTGTTGCTATTGGGCCTCATCCTTTTTTCCTGAAGAAGGTGTTCAATTCTAGGTCGTCCTCGCCCATTAGTGGGTTTTGTCGAATTGAACGAAAACAACATGTCCGCGACTTCAAGTTTAAAATCAATAAGCCGAAGATGCTTGTATCCATGTTGATCCTTTCATACAGAATCCAAGCATTGACACAAGTCATATCTAACAAATGGTAAAAAAGTCTCATGGTCCATTTCCGACTTTTCATTGTTATTTTGTGTCGTCCCATGAAGCTATCCATACTGTCAACACCACCCATATGGTTGTTGTAGTCTTTTATGATTTGTGGACAAGGAATTGTCTTTAAGGACTTTTCTTTCTTGTCAAACCGATTAACAGTCAAAGGAACATTTGACAGTTCACCATCCATGGGCTTCGCTCCAACATATGTTGAAACGAGATTTACAACGCGATTATCCTTCCACGACAGTGAAGTAACTTCTATTCCATGAATATTTGCAGTAAATTCTTTACTAGTTCCGCGATCATATTTCATCATAGTTTTTTCTTCAGGTAGCTTGCAGTTTTTAATTCGGTTTCGACGAATTGTTCCAACTGATAAGATTTCCTGAGTTCTTAAGTAGACCAGCAAAGGAATGGTCGTGTAATAGTTATCAAAGTAAACAATGTGGTTTTGATAACGTGGTACTTCTCGAAGCAATCTTATGACTATATTTGCCGAAGTCTGAAGATCTGGCTCGTTTTGTCGTGGTATTTCAGGTGCTCCGCTGTAAACTTCAAACTTATATGCAAATCCTGAAGTATCACACATAACAAATAGCTTGAAGCCCCATTTTTTGGGCTTATTTGGTAAATATTGTTTCATGTATTGTCCTATTTTAGTCGAACACATTTGTTCATCTACACTCAACCGCTCTAATTTAGGAACCGAACTTAAAGTTGAATTGAGGGTGTCAATTATTGGCCTGATGAGAAATAAGCGATCACGATTTGGATCTTGACGATCATACTGCTTATCTTTATCGTTGAAATGGATATACTTTCTAATTTTTTCGAAGCGGTTTCTAGTCATTTGCTTTTGAATAATCTGAACATATCGATTATTGTTTGCAGACCAACAATCTCTGATGTTGGGAACATTGAAATAAGTAGAGTAAAACAATATACCAATGGATTTGCGTAAGTCAGATAAACTAAATTTAAAGGATTTTTCCCCATGGGCGTACCTAATTGTTTCTTCAACAATTGTTTCCTCCAAGGACTGTGGAAACAAATATGCCCAAACTTGAAAGGGAGTTTCCAGTTGCGAAATATTCTCTGGTAGTCTACTGTCACCTCTGAAACGTACTTGCTTCTTATTTAACTGGAGATTATTACTTTATTTAAATTTATTTTTTGACTTTGGAGGTCCATATCTTCTAAGCTAATAAAGCTATGCAAATAATTTAATTTTTGTTAGTTAATTGCAATTTTCTGAGTAAAACTGCGTATCCAGTTTTTAAATTTTTTTGATATTTTAAACGAAGTATTTAATTTTCTTGGTTGTATCCAAAAAGATACACTGGGCATTTAAGGGTTAAAAAAAATATCTAGACAATTTGAATAATTACACAAAAACTAAAAGGCAAATCGGAAAGGTGCTAAAGAGAGGCAGAGGTTATATTGGTAATATAAGTACCTTTAGTTTTCATTATTGTTTGTCATGGTCATACACCACTGGCTCGCGAGATAGATATCTTAATTAACAGCTGTGGAAATAGGCTTAAAATAGCTCAAAACCACCCATTTGGAAAATATTTCTTTTTTAAATTTTGCGCCAATTTAGCTAAACCAAGGACACAGTTATACTCAGGGGACTCCTTCAAATCTGAAAAAGTCTGCCTTGCCACAGAACCAAAAATTTCGAGTCAAAACAACAGCAGTGTTATTTAAGCAGCTTACACATTAGCGAACTTGTTCTTCAAACAAAATAGCTGGTCTAACTTGTTCGAAAGAGGTAGCGTTCAAATTAAAGCAACGTGTTTGTCAAACAAGCAAAGAATTTTTGTGGCTTTTCGCCATCATTTTGTTGCACAACCCTGGCTTGAAGGAGAAAATCAAAAATTTTAGCTAACAGGCCAACAGGTTCGACAAACCGTCATAAAGGGTGTTTTTTATAGAGTGATACAACTTTGAGTTGGGATTGCTTTATTTGACCTCTGCTTTATTTGACTACTTATTTAACAGCTTATAATCGCTTTTTGTTTAATTTCCTTTGACATTTCATTATAAATCAACTTACACCACAACAACGCGTGCAAATTGTGGAAATTTTTAATCAACATAATGGTTCTGTTCGTCAAACTTATCGTCACTTCGTTTATTTTATGGTGTACATAATCGTCCTTCAGAGCTGCTAATTCGAAGAACAATAGATCGTTTTCGGACCACATTTACTGTTACTGATAATGTGCATCCCGTGAGACGCCGAACAGTGCGCACTGAAGAATCTGTGGCCGCTGTACAGGAAAGCATTGAAGATGATCCTAATCAATCAATTCGTCGCCGTTCTCAGCAACTGGGGTTGTGTCCTTCTACTTTATGGAAGATTTTACGAAAAGATCTTGGCTTAAAACCTTTAAAGATTCAACTTGTGCAGGAATTAAAGCCAATCGTATGCGCCGCCAATTCGGCAAATGGGCTGAAGCACAAATTGATATTGATTTTGAATTTCCATGAAAAATTTTATTTTCCGATGAAGCCCATTTTTGGTTGAATGGGTACGTAAATAAACAGAATTGTCGTATTTGGAGTGAGGAGAATCCACAAGCTTTTGTCGAAACACCATTACATCTACAGAAAATTACTGTTTGGTGCGCTTTATGGGTTGGCGGAGTCATTGGCCCATATGTCTTCAAAAACGATGATGGTCAGAATGTTACTGCTAATGGTAAACGGTATAGGAACATGATTCGAAGTTTTTCGTACCTCAATTAGCTGGCATTAATCTTGCTGATATGTGGTTCCAACAGGACGGAGCCACATGCCACACAGCGGACGCTACAATTGATTTACTCAAGGAAACTCTTGACGAAAAAATAATTTCACGAAATGGCCCAATTAATTGGCCCCCAAGATCGTGTGATTTGATCCCATTGGATTATTTTGTTTTGGGTTATGCAAAGTCACTTGTCTACGTCGATAAACCACAAACAATTGAAAACCTGGAAATCAACATTCGAAGAGTTATCGGCGATATACGGCCGCAAATGCTGCGAAAAGTTTGTGAAAATTGGTGTTCCAGAGTGCGCCTTGTACGTGCCAGCCGTGGAAGCCACATGGCCAAAATCATATTTAAACAATAATGTCATAAAATTTTCTAAGTAATAAAGTACATTTTATTGATATTTACAATATATTACTATGTTCTATTATGATTTAAACTTGTATCACTCTATAAAAAACACCCTTTATTAGCTTCTTAGCTATCAAATTGGATCGAACATGGACGCCGTTTGACGAACAGATTCCATAATGTGTGAGCCCTTTTACACTACATAACTCTTTTCGTACACTAAAAAAATATTTGTTGCCCTTAATTTAAGAAACTCTGGCTTCAATTCTTTGACATTTGACATTTAATGTAGAGAATTTTTACATGATTTAACGACCTCACGCCTTGATGTCATTGCAACATTATCAAAACAGCTTCTTAGTTTTGAAGACAAGTTTTTACTTAAATATAAGAAACTAGCACATACCCGCTGCTTCACCTGCGATAAAAATATTAAATGTTATGTAAAAATATTAAATCTGCAATTCTAAAATGCAAAATATAAAAATATTTGTGTTTATTTAATAATTAAAAATAGTATAAATATTAAAAAATGGCACTTTATTTAATTTGAATTACTTTCTTACAGTAATTGTTATGGTGACACAAAGTTGCTTGACTTTTCCTGTATTTTGATTTTTTTAATAAGTCCTGCATAACAGGATTATAAAAAAATATTGTTAAAAAATTTTATAAATTCGTAATTTTTTTAACTTAGATTCTGGAAATTAATATTTTATTCTTAACTTTTAAAAAATTTCCATGATTATGGCATTAAATTTTTGGCTATATCTCGAAAACTATAGATTTTTTCACAACGCATTTTTTTTTATGAAAAGTGGTTAATTAATAAAAATAACGGTGAACGAAAAATTTTCGAAAATAGTTTGTACGTATATTGATAATTTAAAAATTTCCGTTATTATGATATCAAAATTAATATTTTAAAATATTCAATTTGTGCTCAAAAAATAGGAAAAAGTTATTTTTGTTGCAATTTTTTTTTAATTTCCATTTTCCCCTGTCTTTCATAGTACATATCATTTATCTGAAAAAATTGCTTAATTTTGACACAAAATTCAATAAACAGTTTCCATCACTTAAAATCAGGGGCTACCACCCGCTATAATTTTGTGTATATAAATTAATTTTTTCAAAATTTTATTATATTTTTTACAACGTTCTACAGCTTAAAAAATAATTTCTATGAAAAAAAATTTCATATATTACAAACTATATTATCAAATTTTATTATTATACTACGTAAACATTAGGTCAAATGACTCATTTCAGCCCATTCAGCTAAATGAGAAACGAAGTAATTTAATTTCCCATACAAATTCTCAGTTGCAATTCAACTCATTTAAAACAATTGAATGAGATTGGATACGTTCTTAAAACGTATTACAAACTATTTCGAACACATTCAAAGGAAAATGTACAAAAAAACACCGAACACACTAAAAACAAAGGAAAACGTCAAACAACAAAACATTTCATACACGTGTATTATCATCATCATCAACCAGTAAAAACAAAACAAGGAACCAGTCGTCAAACGAAATGAGATACTTTCGCAAACAAAAAAGCAGATGCGTCGCTGGACACACGAGAGAAGCGAAACATTTTCGCATTTTCATATGTTTGATAATTTAATGGGTTTTTTAATAAAAAATTTTTAAATTTAAAACTTTCAAATACCTAAAAAATATGTTAACTAAAAACAAAATAATATTCTCAACCGGTGTGAAGTTAGCCTAAAATCTTCATCCCAATTTTTTTAACTCAGCCCAACTTTTGAATTCGCCGTAAACTCGACCCAAACATTTTAATTCGCCGCAACGAATTTAAAGTGGCAGAAACTAGATAAATAATTTTTTTTAAAAGAAAATAATTAAGAAAATACGCAAAATAATGCAAAAATACAACCTATATAGTAAAATTTGGGCTGAAGTGCAAAAAAGAAAGATTTTTTATGAAAGTCAGAATTTAAAATTTTTTTTGAAACGAAAAAAAGTAAAGAAGGAGAAAAGGTTCCATTCTACATCTTTGTACGAATATGTATTGAAATGTGGCCCATTGACTAGCACTATGCTCAAGTCCCGCTCTATCGTCCTTGGCTCCTAAATTTGGGCTGAATTGCAAAAAATCGTGATTTTTGTATGAAAGTAAGAATTCCACACCCCAAAACTAGCCCCAAACCAATTATTTCCATCCTGGATTGGAGATATATGAAAGCTGATGACAAACTAATGATTTTAGTATTTCATTCCAAAATTGCTATCTATCGTCCTTCATACCGTAAAATGGTCTTGAAGTAAAAATATCAGTTTAGAAAAAAAAATAAATTATTTTTAAAATGAAAAAACCTATAGAAGGCAAAAAGGTTATATTCTACATTTTTGTTCAAAAATATACTTTCATGTGCTTAATAGAACGGCACTTTGCTTAAGTCCCGCTCTATCATCCTTGGTACCTTAATTTGAGCCGAAGTGCAAAAAAATCGTGATGTTTTTTATGAAAGTAAGAATTCCACACCCCAAAACTTGCCCCAAAACATAAAGTTCCACCCTGGATTTAAGATATATGATAGCTGATGACAAACTAATGATTTTAGTCCATAATCCTAAAATTGCTATCTATCGTCCTTTATACCGTAAAATGGTATTGAAGTAAAAAAATCAGTTTAGAAAAAAAATTCTTTTTAAAACGAAGAAAACCTATAGAAGGCAAAAAGGTTCCACTCTACATTTTTGTTCAAAAATGAACTTTGATGTGCTTAATAGAAAGGCACTATGCCCAAGTCCCGCTCTATGGTCTTTGGTACCTTAATTTGGGCTGAAGTGCAAAAAATCGTGATTTTTGTATGAAAGTACGAATTTCACACCCCAAAACTAGCCCCAAACCAAATAGTTCCATATTGGATTGGAGATATATGAGAGCTGATAACAAACTCATGATTTCAGTCCTTAATCCCAAAATTGCTATCTGTCGTCCTTTATACCGTAAAATGGTCTTGAATTTTTTTCTTTTCTGAACTGAGTATCTTACTTCAAGACCATTTTACGGTATGAAGGAGGATAGATAGCAATTTTGGGATTAAAATCATAAAGGATTAAAATCATAAGTTTGTCATTAACTATCATATATCTCGAATCCAGGATGGAAATTTTTGTTTTGAGACAAGTTTTGGGGTGTGGTAATTTTTCAATTTAATTTCATGTTTATACAAATAATATAATTTCATGTTGGTAGAAATGTTCTGAAAGCGACACCTATGAACCAGTAAGAGAATTAAAATTAATACGCCATTTTAATATTTCATCGTTCATTTTAACACAAAAAAAAAATTAATTTCGATCTCTCTATTCATTCTTTGTTTATTAGTCATTTGAAGTTTACATGTCAGAATATTTTTTTGCAATGGAAAAAATCGAATATCGTGCTGTGATAAAATTCTTTGTTTTGGAAGGTTTATCAGCAACGGAAATTCATACAAATTTTGTGAAAGTGTAGAAGGAATCTGCTCCTTCATTTCCAACTGTGCACCGATGGGTTTTAGAGTTTAAACGTGGTCGTACAAGCGTTGAAGATGAACCACGTAGTGGACGTCCAAAAAGTGCAACAACACCAAAAATCATTGAGAAAGTGTATGCAATTGTTTGTGAAGATCCAAGTTTGACTGAGCGTGAAATTGCTGATACCATTGGCATCTCAAACGAACGAGTACTCAATTTTTACACGAAGAATTGCATGTAAAAAAGCTCTTCGGGAAGTTAGTGCCGCATTCGTTAACAGTTCAACAAAAACTGAATCGAAAACAAATTTGTCAGGATAATTTGGATCGTTTTAAGCAGAATAAAACAAATTTTGTGCGTCGTTTTATAACTATGGATGAGACTTGGATCTACCACCATGATCCTAAACGAATCAAAAGCGTTTTTCGTCGAATGAAGAAGCTATTGCCGCCGTGGAATATTTTGCAGAGCTTCCGGAAAACCATTTCAGAGATGGTATAAAATTATTGCAGGATCATTGGAATAAGTGTATTGAAGTCGAGGGAGAATATATTGACTAAAAAAAAATATTCTTTAAAATTTCATATAAATTCATTTTTGCTTTCAATACTTTTCAACCAACCTGTAATAATAATGTTTGAAGTTTTTCGTCAGTATAAAAGTAATTATTCTCACAGGATGCTGTTTAAAATTTTAAAAAATGTTGTTTTTTTTCCGCAAAAATTCCAACATTTTTCCAGGGATTCGATGAAAAATTTCTCATTTTCAGAGAAAATGTTTCTCTTACTTATAGCCGATGATAAACAAACGACTGAAAAACGTACTCAAATGTAATAAGATTTCAACATAATTGTGCTAAGTTTCTTCAATTTGGTGAACTATTGCACACTTCTGGTATCAATTTAACGAAAAATATTTACTTAATGACGCTAAATGAAGCCTGATTCTAGATTTTCTGCGTGTATTTTTTTTCTGAGTGTATGGTCTTTCGAATCGAAAAGTTTTTTGTTTGTCGTAGTTTCTGTGTGTATGGTTCTATGTTACCAAAATCCGGTCAGGTCCTAGCTTCATGAATAAGGAAACGAATACTTTAGGGTCCTTTAAAATCCACGAATGCTGATTAAGTATTTATCCAGCTCATTGTCGCCAAAAATGTCGCTTAACCTTCCCAAAAGTAATATCCAACAACTCAACTCATAACGTGATATAATTGCAGATCAAAGAGCTTGTTTTTTTCAAACAGAAAACATATTTAATTTCAACAGCAAATCAACTAATAAATATGACAAAATATGATATTTATTTTGATTTCATCAAAAGTTTTCCAAGCATTTTCTCTCTTAATTTTTCAACTTTCTCCTGTACAAAGTTGTGCGCTGCTTCAATCGAAAGCAATCGAAAGACGAAATTGGCCTCATATTAAAGGGCGCCATTTAAACTTGCCGCAGACACTAGAACACCAAAGAAAATTTATGCAAGTACTTTTGTTTTTTTTTTTTTTCTTCTTGGTCCTTTTAGATTCTATCGTTTTGGGTTTTTGTTTTTCTTGAAAATGCTAAGACACTTGAGTTTGTTTGAGTGACAAGTGAGAAGGCAAAAGAATCCACCCGTCTTAGTGTTAGTTTCGATGCTTGTGTCTATATGCGTGTATGTGTGTCACTGTTCTGAAACATATCTGCTCTAATTGTAGCCTTTAAGTTTCTATTCTTAAATCTACTATGCATATATCTTGCTGCTTAATGTTCGACGCATCCTTGAGCCTGCCTCGAGTAGCTGAGGATGCAAATTAATTAGGAGCGTAACTTAAATTGAAAGCACCATTGGGAGCAATTGTGACAAAAGTTCAAGTGGCGCATATATAATAGATAGGTATATAAAATTACCATATACCATGTACCAGAAAAGGTATCAACGGATGGAAAAGCTGCTCGATGGCAATTCCACAGGCATTCGCATAAAATATGATGAACAAGGACATAAAGTAAAAGAAGAAGAAGAAAGCAACTCCACTCAACTCAATTCAACTGAGCCCAACTCAACTCTAGCTGTTGACTTCATTTATGACAAAAGTCACTGCAAATAAATGTGCTTAATTATTTTGGTTCTTTGTTTTTAGTTGCCTCAGTCTTCTGGGTCTTATTGTAGCGGAGTAGAGCGGATGAGTGGTTGAAAATGTTACAAAATGCTAAAAGTTGCTTTTTAGTTGAAGCAATAAAGCAGCGTTAAGTGAAATTAAAAAATAACACTATATCCTGTTAATGTGTCTGCAAAGTTTTAAAATTTGAATATTTGCCTTTTTTACAGAGAGAACTTATGTTTAAAGCTGCTCATTTGATTATGTATTTTACATATTTTTTTCCCCTTTTTTCAGCCAGCCAGAAACTTTTATATTTTTAATATTTTATTCCTTTAGCTGAACAAATCCAAACAACAACAACGAAAACTCTTAAGTTGTCTTGTTGCTTGCCTCTTCATACACTTTTATATCAGCTTGAAATATGAAAAAAAAAAACTTATTTTTGTACATTATATTCAAGTAAAATAATAAAATGTCCGGCGACAATAAAATAAATTCATTCCATTTAAAGAAAATCCACGAGAAACTTCATCAAGTGCGTTTCACAAAAAAAAAAAAATAATCAAAATAAATATAGAAAAAAAAAACAGCAGCAGGATTCAAAGGCACAAACATTTTGTCTGCCCTATCAACGAATCAAAGTGGCAAAGAATACGCCAAGCACTTGTCAGTTTGCTTTTTCGCTCTCTCTCTCTCTATCTCTCTTTCAACTGTCAACAAAAATAATAGTAATAATATTAATATAAACTTAATGAAAAAAGTTATAATATTTTTTGTGTAAAGTGCCGTACTTAATTCACAAATACGCTGATGTTTTTTGTGTTGTTGCTGAAAGTCCTTTTTATGGCTGCGTGAAAATGTTTGCTGTTATTGTATATGTACATATATATAAGTGTGTTTGTGTGTTGTTAACATCATGCTGAGTCTCATTTGATTGTAAGCAAAAGTTTATTAAAAACAGAAAAAAAAAACATGTTATGCGTGAAAAACTAATTTAGTTTTATTTACATGAATTTTATAGCACTTCATGTATTTTAATAAATGCCACAATGAATGCCACCAGAAGTATGCCGAGGTCAGTGGCAATGTTCATAGTGAATTTTTTGTATGCAGCGTCATTAAACATTAATTATGTATCAGTTACAAATTGTACAATATTGTTCAGAACGTGTTTGCTATTTTGGGTTTAACTTTTTTTTAGGTATGGTATTTTCAAGTGAAAGTGAAGAAAATTGAAAAAACACAATGTGTTCATATTAAATGTATCTTTACAAAATATTCAAAATTTGTTTTTACTTTGATGAAGTTTCTTTAAGATTTGTCTTGAAAATATTTTGTGTTCGGTACAAATATTTTAAAAATATATTTAACAAATTGTTTAAGGTTTGCTAAAAATAACCGTCCCTTTTAGTCTAGTGGAGAGTGCGCTAGACTATCCACCTAAGGGTTCCTGGTTCCGAGTCCGCGCTTAAATACAAAGGCTTGGTAAACATAATTTACTGTTTACACTGGGAAAACATCGTTCGCGATAAAGCGAACACTGTTCGTTCGGGCAAAGTGTTTAAACCGAGCGAACGAACGAGGTTTCTTTCGTTCGTTCAGGCGGTCTAAACGCACAGTTATAAATTAACCTTGTACCCATGTAATATTAGAGTTGAATTTAAAAACTTTCATTTCAATTAAATGATTCTTTGTGCAGCATTCAAACTTCCTAATAGGTTTTCGTGTCAGATATAAACTACTTCCGGTTTAACATGTTCGTCCGTATAAACTTCATTTCCGTTAATTTGTAGATTTTGTTTCTCATTTCTTTTGGTAAACATAAGGTCAATTTCTACGCACGCAATTTTTAAGATAATTGTGATTGGGTGCAAAAAAGTGATTGGGTGCAAGAACTCCATCCCTACAAGCCGACGATCCCTAGCCGGATAAAATGCGTGCCTCCGCCTCCTCTCCTTCAAACCAAACTCGATTTTAGAATTTTTTTGTGTGACCGTTGCATGCGATAACTTCAAGAGTAAACTTAGCCTAACTTAATGTTCAAGTAATTAGTGTTTAATAAACTTTTTTATATTTAACTCACCTTAATTCTAAAATCATTATTGTGTTTATCACACGTTTTCCATGTTAATTTAATGCTTGTACAACTTAAAAAAGATAAATCTTGTTTGTACTTTGCATACGAATCGAAAAATTTTAATAAATAAATAAACAAATATAAAGATCTTTTAGCAGCTTTTTTTAATTGGATTTTTTAAAGTGAAATTGTATGAAATTTTTAAAAATTTCATTTACATTACATTTCCATTACAACACTTTTTTTTTGGCGAATAGTTCAAATGTAGAGCAAGGGTGTCAAAATAAAAAAATAGCTGATTTTTCATGTGTTTAATCATAATTTATTTTAAATTTAATTTTCTTTTATAACAATTTGTTACAATTTTTCTTATTCTAAGACACACTCATTTTTCAGTCACATTTCCAACATATTTAATCAGACCAATCATTAATTGATGTAACCAAATTTGCAGATTTGCATTTTGTGTCTTCCGCAAAAATGCAATACTAAATATTTGGTCACATGCAATGACCCACATGTGCAAGTTGCAATATGATCGACTCTTTGTTAATACTAGAAGTGGCTGCTTGCGCTAAGCCAACATTCGTGATTCATTAATAATCACTATTTCTTTTATTGTTTACGTTCATGCCGTTTTATTGTTTTAACTTATGTTGCACTACTCAGCTTGATCATATTGCACTCACATGTGCTCAGTGTTTCAAGGTTTGTTTACGTTGATGACCTTGCTTGTGACTGGGTCGTCTGTTTGTTATTATTATTTGTTTGTTTTTATTTGCTTTTGGGTTGTGAACACACAACACTTTAATTTCATAAAGATCGTATTTTGATCAAAAGAATGCATATTTTTACTGAGCTCTAAATAGCAAGGGTATTGCATTTATTTTTTACTTGACTGTATTGACTTTATTTTAATTTGAATGTATGTACTATAGCATATAATTAAAGGGAGGTTTTAGGCCAAAGCGGTTCAAATTAAGGCATATTTAGAAGATGTTTTCTAAAAAATTTTATTTTATTATATTATACACATTATATTATACACAAAAAATTTAATTTGCATGTTAATTTTACATCATCACGCTGATCGCCTGAAAATAAAATGCTTTCGAAGAAAAACTCTTGAATGCATATATTTTAACAAAATGAAAAATTAAGAAAATTACGAAGCGTGGAAAAAAGTGGAAGAAATTGACATTATATTTGACCATATTGTTGCGTGTAAAGCCTAGAAAAATTTTCCAAAGACATTAATTTTGGTAAAAAATGTATAGAATTACAATAGGAATAGGTTAAAAAAATATTTTTATTGGTCAATTAGTTTGTTTTCAGTAGTGTAGCCAGTTTTAAAAAAGTTTTTTTCAAGAAAAATCGTGCTTAAAGTTACTTTTCTTTGTTAAGTTTACTCTGGCGCACAGGTTTTAAGCGCTGTAGAATGTTTATTCAAAGTGGAATTGATTTATTGAAGGATAATTGAGCAATTATCAATCTTAAAAAAATTTAATGTTAAAAATATTGTTTAAATACTGATTTAAAATAATTTTATGTAGGCAGTTACTGCTAAAGCTTAGTATGCTGCAGGAACAAACATTTTTAGGCATTTAATTCTACACGCGAAATTTTGGTGTAGACTCAACACTAACACATACTTACCGTAACGTGTTTGTTGAATGTGTTAGTTGAACGTTATTGTTGAATGTTAAATTTCCATTCCAATTAAATGTACGGCCATATAAAAGGCAGCGAAATTTTTACATTTTAACTCTAAAATCATGGTTGTGAACTTGGCTACATTGAACCATTTTCACGGTTCAACAGCGTACTAACCAACGAAAAAAAATTTCGCTACCTTTTTGCTGTCAAAAACGCGAAGCATTTCTTACGGAAGATTTCTTTTCGCTTCTACAGCATACCAAGCTTAAACCAAAAATATGTATTTGTGCATGTATTACAAAAACTATGTTATAAATTGCTGAAGAATATGATTGGTTAAATTTTATGTTTGGTTTTTTTTTTTTTGAATTGGCACAAATTGTGCTTCTTTGTTATATCGATTTGATAAAGAGTATGTACTTTAATAGAATAGAAGTGAATGTGTTGCACTTTTTGGCAAAAAAAAAAAATAACGAAAAAAAAACTTCTTGAATTTCGGGATGATCCCGGGATCCCGGGATTGTATTTTCAGATCCCGAAAATCCCGGGATCGAAAAAACTTCAAAAATTTCCATCCCTAGTGGATACTCTGTATCTGTATCCAGTCTGTATGACAGTTTTTATAAAAGTATAGAAAATTTCAAGCTGAAATAAAAATTCTAAAATCATTATTGTGCTTATCTCACGTTTTCCATGCTAATTTAATGTTTGTGCAACTTAAAAAATAACAACTTAATGCTTGTACCTTGTATACGAATCTAAATATTGAAATAAATAAATATATAGATCTTTTAGCAGTATTTTTTTAATTGGATTTTTTAAAGTGAAATTATATGAAATTTTAAAAATTTCATTTATATTACATTTCCATTACAACACTTTTTTTTGTCGAATAGTTCAAATGTACAAGATAAAAAATAGCTGATTTTTTATTTGTACACTTTGCTAAAGCAGACGAGAAGCCATCCACTGTGTGGAATATTTTGATGTAATAATTTAGACTTCATGCGTATAAAATCTTTCTCAAGCAGCAGCTGAAGCTGATGGATCATCATTTGCGTCGTATTGCTAGCTCCCTTAGTCCACTTAATGGAGTTAAGGGCCCACTTATTCAAAAATATTAGCCAAAATCTTAGTAAGCTTAGTTGACCAAACAATAACGACGAATCATTACCTAAAGTCTTACAGCAGATCTAAAAGAACACAGCCAAATCTAAAGCTAATAATCATAACTCACCTGTCAATACTATCAATCCGAACGATTTGCTGAACAAATAAAATAAAAAAACATCTGCAATGCCAACATTTTAGCTGACCAAACCAAAGCATTATTATTAGCTCTGCTGACGTAATGATTGAGTCCAAATACAAAACAAGGTGAACTAAGTGACCGAAGAAGATGGGTTAGTGATTTGGGGGAATGTAAGCTAAGCCAGAAGAGGCATTTGTAGACATTTCTAAGGAACGGCAGGACAACAGTGTCACCAGTGGCGAAGCAGGAAAAGCTGATCAGTTGTCGGCATCCGGTTTATTTAAGCATATTGCTTTTAAGTCTATATATCTTACAATAACCTCGTGTGTGCTTGTATGTGTGTAAGTATATTTGTGCTGCAACAACGGAAGACTTCATTTATTTTCGTTAGATGATTGCGGCAAGCTGCTTGATTTATGGTCTCTTCCTTTTCTTTTGCTTTGAATGGTTTGTGGCTAGGGGTTGGGGTTGATGTGTGGGCTTTTGTATGTTTCATAGTCGTGTTTATTCTGGAGCTGATGTTTCTGTAGTTGTTGCTGCTGTTGTAGTAGTTGTTTCAACCCTTCCCAGTAGTCCAAGTCTGAAAGAAATCTTGAATTAATCATGCACGATTTTTCGTCTTCTTTAGCGAAACACGCTGATTCGTTTATACATTTCGTTGACGAAAATCTCATATAAAAGTTCCAAATTCGTGCACAGTTTGTAAACTTTCTGTTTTCGATGAACGAAAAAAGACCGATTTGTTAAAGAATTATCGACAAATGTATCTCATGCAGTAAGTTTCTTAAAGAAATAATC
Source organism: Dichetophora obliterata (assembly GCA_963920525.1). Lineage (NCBI taxonomy): Eukaryota > Metazoa > Arthropoda > Insecta > Diptera > Sciomyzidae > Dichetophora > Dichetophora obliterata. Next base: position 30,745,996 of record OY986437.1, read on the forward strand.
ATGAAATATTCGTGCACGATGCCTTGGACTGCAGGGTTCATTCTCTCCTTGATAGGAGACTGTATATGTGTGTTTTTACTGCATGTGTGTGTGTGTGTGTATGAGTGTCTAGTTTTGTAAAGTGCAAATATTGACAAATTGTTGAATGCACTTTTGTTGCCTCTTTTCATTGAGCTCCAACAGCAATATATTGGGGGTTGGAATTAATTTTAAAGGTTTTTTTTCGGTTTTTGAGCATTTATTTAGAAACAACGGTACAATGTATATTATTCAAAGTATTGTCCATCGTTAGGTACAACATTTTCCCATCTTTCTGGTAGCATATGGATTCCGCGCCGGAAGAACGATTCGTCTTTTGAGGCAATCCACGAATCGACCCATTTTTTGGTATCCTCGTAAGAAGTGAAGCGCTGCTCAGCCAAGCCATGCTTCATCGATCTGAATAGGTGGTAGTCGGAAGGGGCTATGTCTGGGCTATAAGGCGGGTGGGGTAGCACATCCCAATTCAGCGCCTCCAACGTTTCCTTGACGGTTCTTGCAACATGTGGCCGTGCGTTGTCATGTTGAAAAACCACTTTGTCGTGTCTTTTGGCATATTCCGGCCGTTTAACCTTTAATGCCCGGCTCAATTGCATCAATTGTTGTTGGTAGCGTTCCCCAGTGATGGTTTCGTTAGGTTTTAGCAGCTCATAGTACACGACACACTTCTGATCCCACCAAATACACAGCATAAGCTTGGCGCCATGAATATTCGGCTTGGCCCTCGATGTTGATGCATGGCCGGGTGGTCCCCACGATTTTTTTCGCTTAGAATTATCGTAATGGATCCACTTTTCATCGCCAGTGACAATACGATGCAAAAAACTCTTCCTTTTATGCCGTTGAAGCAGTTGTTCGCACATGCAAAATCGCCGTTCAACGTCTCTCGGCTTCAACTGGTACGGCACCCAATTTCCTTGCTTTTGAATCATTCCCATGGCCTTCAAGCGTTTGCCGACCGTTGATAAGTCGACTCCCAATGATTCTGACAATTCTTGAAGGGTTTGACACGGGTCTTCATCGAGCAAAGCCTCCAATTCCTCATCTTCAAACTTTTTCGGCTGGCCCGGACGCTCTTTGTCTTCCGTATCAAAATTACCACTTTTAAACCGACGGAACCAGTACTCACAAGTAGAAATCGATGGAGCATAGTCCCCGTAAGCCTCAGTAAGCGTGCGTTGTGCTTCAACCGCTTTTTTCTTCAAATGGAAGCACAAAAGTAAACCTTCCCGCAAATTGCGTTTTGTTGGAACGAAAGTCGACATGTTCACAGAGAAAAAAATATATGTTGTTTACACTTCAGTGGAATGACACATACTGAAAATGAAGCTTACACAATGTGCTTTGAAATGAATATAGTCACAGGTGTGCCCGATGCGATCTATTGATAGTTACGCCATCTCTTAGAAAACCTTTAAAACTAATTCCAACCCCCAATATCTACAATATATTCTCATCTGATATAACGGACAAAAAGTCGCTCCTAGAAAATTTTGGCTAAAAATGAAGAACTGACGTTGTTGCAATGTTGTTGCCAGTGATGTTCACTCAAATTAAAAATTCACACACAAGTCGATACGTTGTGCTTCATTGCAAGCTGCTCATTCTTGGTTACATCCGATTGATTTTAGTCCAGTTGAAGTGTTTTATTTTTTTTTTTTTTGGATTTCATTGATTTGGGTACCGCAAAAGAAGTTGAGTCAGACATGCATCAAGCTCAATTTGCATTGTTGATTTAAAAAGATATTGACTCAACCGCTTAATCTCAGTCAATTTCAAATACATACTTCATTTTCTTCACAGAGAGAAATAATTTTTAAGTATCGAGTAAACATTATGTTTGCTTCTTGATAACAGTTTTGAGTTGCTTAAGCAGACATAAAATTATTTCTAATTTAATTGAATCAAGCATTTTAAACTATAAACTAAAAGAGCTCACAGTAACTTTTAATATATATTTTTAACAACGATTTCTTGAATCTAGAAATAATTGCCTTATTCAAGGAGCTGACGCAAAACTTGTATTTAAACAGCTGCTCTACAGCCATAGTAAAGATTTAAGACGACATAAGAATATCATATGATCTGGAGCACTTAAGCTTGCTCCGTCTGCTAGACTTTTTCAAAGCTTTTGACTCTGTTGATCATTCAATACTTTGTCATAAACTTGTGAACAGTTTTGGATTTTCTAGTTCAGCTGTTCGTCTGATATATAATTACTTAACCGGGAGGTCTCAAAGAGTAAGGGTGGGGAATAGTCTGTCCGCTTTTGGCAATTTAACCTGTGGGGACCTCAAGGCTCTGTTCTCGGTCCCCTCTTATTTGCAATCTTTCTAAATGATATTTTCACTAAATGTCGTCATGTCACCATGCATGCATATGCTGATGACCTTCAACTATACATTGCAAAACCTATTAGTCTTGTTAAAGACTTATGTATAAAGTTGAATGAAGATTTGAGCATTGTTTCAGATTGGGCTAAGACTAATATGCTTGAACTCAACCCTCTCAAGTCATGTGTCTTGATGATTAAGAAACATTGCTACTCCCTTCATAATATACCGACAATTGTTCATTAATGTTGGGCTAAATTTTGTTACGAAGGTTAAAAATCTCGGATTCTACATTAACTCTTCTCTCACTTGTGATGACCATATAAATTCCGTTGCTTGCAATGTGTATTACATCCTTAGAAACTTGAGATGAACTGCATGATTTGTGTCTGGTGATATCAGAAAAAAATTAGTCATTCAGCTCATAATGCCGATAATTTCATACTCCGAGGTGGCATACAGTAAGCCTGATTCCAGGTCAAGCCATAAGCTACAACTTGCATTTAATAATGCAATAAGATACACTCAAAAAATTATTGTTTTTAAAATCAATGAATTGCGTTCATAAACTGCAATTCATTGATTTTAATGGACAATTCATTGGCACAAAGAATGAATTCATAAACTGTTTTTGTGTTTAATGATTGCGTTCATTGTCTATATGAATAAGCGTTCATCAAATTTAAACTTCGATCGTGACAGTAACTTAATGATTACTTACATTGTACCAATGAACCAATACATTAGGTTAGGTTAGGTTAAAGTGGCTGCCTCAAATTGAGACGCACTTAGGCCAATAAGGCCCATTGTGGTACCACAGGGGTTGATCTCCCTTCTCTATTCAAACCAGCTTGAGCTGTTCACAAAGCTTAGGATTCGGTATATCGATATTTCCGAGAGTTCTTCGAGGTCTCTGAAAAACCAGTTGTTTAGGTGAAGAAAACGTTTTTGAGCCAGCGCTGGGCAGGTGCAGAGAAGGTGTTCTGTAGATTCCACCTCCTCCTCATCTCTACAGCTTCTGCAGAAGTCGTTGTGGGGTATGTTTAATCTTTGAGCGTGCCTGCCAATAAGGCAGTGCCCTGTCAAGATCCCTATCATGGTGCCAATGTGATCTCTACTAAGAGATATGAGTTCTTTTGAACGCTTCAGATTGAGTTTGGGCCAGATTTGCCGTGTTATATTACAAGTGTTACCTGCTGACCATCTTTTGTTGGTGTTGATACAGGATAACTCATGTGTAAGGAGTTTACATGTGGTGAGAGGAATACCAAGGTTTGTATTGTCTGAAGATAGTTGTTTGGTAGTACCTGTGCGAGCGAGTTCATCTGCTCTGCAGTTACCTAGAAAATCCCTATGTCCAGGAATCCAGCATAGGATAATTTTGAGCTGCTCTGCCATCTCGTTTAGAGATCTGCGGCAGTTGAAAACTGTTTCAGATGTTATTTCAACAGTTCCTAGGGCTTTCAGAGCGGCTTGACTGTCAGAAAGTATGCATATATCCATGGAAGATATATCATTTTTCTGAAGCCAAGTTAACGCTTCATGTATAGCAGCGATTTCAGCTTGAAATACACTGCAATGGTCAGGGAGCCTGAAGGCTATATTGATGCTTAATGTTTCTGAGTAGACTCCTCCACCTACTTTGCCATCTAGTTTTGATCCATCCGTAAAGATCTCAATGACATTGTGAGGTGAACGGTTTTCTTGTTCCCACTCTTCTCGAGAGGGAATGGATACATCGAACTTCCTCTCAAAGAGTAGTTTTTGTGTGATGTAGTCAATGGACCTAGGTAAAGGAGGGAGAAATTTTCTGATACAAGAATGTCCTAGTGTACCTTCTTTCCACTGGGAGGTGGCTACTAGGCGAATGGCTGTATTAGCGGCCATCTGTTTAGCTAGGATATCAAGTGGTGTAAGATGGAGCATTGTGTCTAATGCGTCTGTCGGAGTGGTTCTTAGGGCTCCGCTAATGCACAGTTCAGCTGATCTTTGAACTTTACGGAGAAGGTTATGGTGAGTCTGTTTTTCGAGTGCATGCCACCAGACAATAGCACCATATAGCAATATTGGCCTTACAACTGCTGTATAAAGCCAGTGAGTAACACTTGGCTGTAAACCCCATTTGCTACCCACCGCCTTTTTGCAAGAGTATAGGGCAATGTTCGCTTTTTTGGCTCTTTCGAGCAGATTGGGCTTCCAGTTTAGTTTCCTATCTAGTATAAGGCCCAGGTATTTTGCTTGATCTGAGAAGATAAGACTTGTATTTCCCAGTTTTGGAGGGCTAATTTGAGGTACATTGTGTTTTCTTGTGGAAACTACTAACTCAGTCTTATTAGGATTAACGCTGAGCCCACAGCTGATAGTCCAGTTGACAAGAGTGTTTAGGCAGTTTTGCATAATGTCTCGGAGAGTAGATATATATTTTCCAGAGGTAACAATAGCAACGTCATCGGCATAAGCTATCACCCTGCACCCCTCTAGTTCTAGTTTGCCTAGCAGTTCATTCACTGCTAAATTCCAGAGTAGAGGCGAAAGAACCCCTCCCTGAGGGGTTCCTCTTGGTACAGATCTTAGCGTGGATGCCGCTCCAAATTTTGCACTTATAATCCTGCCAACTAGCATTTGGTTTATGAGTGCATTCAGCGCGGCATCCACCCCAAGCTCCGTCAGCGCACTGATGATGGCCCCTGCCTCGACGTTATTAAAGGCTCCTTCTATATCAATAAAAGCTATCATTGTATATTCCTTCAGATAGAGGGATTTTTCAATGATGGAGATTATGGAGTGGAGAGCTGTTTCCACTGATTTGCCTTTGGTGTAAGCATGTTGAGCTAGAGATAATGGCTTCTTATCTATCATGGATCTCAAGTGAATATCAATTAATCTCTCGAGGATTTTTAGAAGAAAAGATGAGAGACTAATTGGTCGAAGGTCTTTTGGGTTTACGTGTGAGCTTTTTCCTGCCTTAGGTATAAAGATAACCTTCACATTACGCCATCGCTGGGGAATGTGGTTCAGGTCAAGGCAGCTTTGGTAGATCAGCAAAAGCCGCTCCTTAATGATGTCATACGACTTTTGGATTTCAATGGGGGCTATACCATCTGGTCCTGGTGACTTAAATGGTTTGAAGCTACTGATTGCCCATTCGAGCTTTGTTTGCGAGAGTATTTCTAGAGATCTGTTTACAGGTGGTAACTGATATACCTGGATTGGATCGTTGTATATCTCTGAACATCCCGGAAAGTGGGTTTCTACTAAAACGTTCAGAGATTCTTCACTGCTTGTGGTCCAAGTACCATCTTCTTTTTTCATGAAGCTTGGATTGGAGGGAGCCTTAGCTAGAATTTTCCTGAGCCTTGATGCCTCAGAGGTCTGTGATATATTTTCACAGAAGGTCCTCCAGGACTGTCTTTGTGCTTTTCGTATTTCATTTTTATATTCCTTGAGGGCTATTTTATAATATGACCACGTATCTGTAGATCTTGTGGTCTTTGCCCTGTTGAAAAGTTTTCTGGTCTTTTTCCGGAGCTCTTCTGGTCCCTTATTCCACCAAGGAGGCTTTTGCTTCCCCCCCAATGTTTTTAGCGGACAAGCAGTATCTAGAGCTTTATTTAGCGATTTAGTGAGACTATTAACTAAGTTGTCTAAAGATTGTTTATTGGAAGGACGATTAGTTGGTCCAATTGAGAGATCTGTATTTAAGGAATTTATATAAAGATCCCAATTGGTTTGTTTAAGATTGCGAAATTCGCATGATCTCGAGTCAAAGTTATCAACATCAAAGAGGATATATCTATGGTCTGAGAAGGAGTGTTCATTAGAAACTCTCCAGTTTTTTACCCTATTAGATATATGGACAGAGGCAAGGGTAATATCCAGAACCTCCTGTCTATTACTTATAATGAAGGTGGGTTCATTACCTATATTGCATATATTAAGATTAGTTGTGAGGATGAAGTCAAATAGAAACTCACCCCGTTTGTTGGTGTCTGAGCTACCCCAGATCACATGATGAGCATTTGCATCGCACCCGATAATAAGGCTCTTTGCTTTTGATGCTGCTTTGGAGACTAAATTTTTAAGGTTGTCTTCTGGGAGGACTTCGTGGTCGTGCGCGAGGTAAGCTGAGACGAGCCACAAGCTGTTCTGGCCCATCTCGACGCTTATAGCCACGGTGTCTTTGTTACTGAAATTAGAGAGAGTAAATACACTCAGGTTTTTCTTAATTAAAATACACGCTCTTGGATTACCTTGTGATTTAGTATACACAAGCGTGTATGCTGGAGTCCTGAGTCCGCATACCAGGCCACAGACTACCCATGGCTCCTGGATCAGGACGATGTCATCTCCATCTTGGCTGAGACGGATTATCAGGCTGGCGGACGCAGCCTTGGAGTGGTGTAGGTTAATTTGAACTACCTTCAGCATTTGAGCTTCTAGTAGCTAAATCAACCTCCATCACAGTTGTGTCAGAGTCCTCGTCTGATTTAAGAAGGCTATCCTCCAATGAGGATAGCCGAAATGTGCGTGCCAGTTCCATCACGGAGCTTACGCCCTCCGGTTCTAGCACAGGGGGGCAGGTTTGAGAAGATGGTGCGTTTTTAATTACTTTGGAAGCCTGCTCTTCCTCCAATAACGCCTCATCTTTTTTGTAGACCCTCAGTTCTATGGATGAGAAACCATAGTCTACCACGAAACCTTTGGATGACAAGAGAGCCAGGGACTCCTGGTTGATAACAAATGTTACCGACCTAAAGTCCCCCTTCGGCTCATCAACCCGTGTCACCTTCCAGTTTGCTGTTGGTAGGCCATGATTTCCCAACCTTATTGTCTCAAGGATTATTTGAGGGTCAGAGTGTTCGGCTGGGACCCGGGAACGCGCCCTTGGTCTGTTTGGGATCAGATCCCTATCAATGACCGCGAGATTCGCGCCCGGCCATACCTCACCAATCCTTGAGATTGCGATCTTATATAGATCTAGAGACCTTTGGTCAGCACATGCGATCAGCTTCACATGGCCTTGATGCCATCCACTGTCGCGACACGAAGGGCCTCTGCCGGGAAACTCCTTCATAATCGGAATGAAGATAGTGGCCAGTTTTCCCACTACCTTCCTCCATTTTTCAGGCGAGATGCTGCCGTCTGGGTCGCTTCTGTCAATCACCGCAATGGTAATTTGTCCAGCCGCGATTTCGCTGAAGAGTTTTGGAGTGGTTTTGTTACCACAAATTTTCTTGGCGCCCGGCATAGGGACCTCCTCTAGAGATCGCTGACGCTTAGTAGGCACCGGTTTGGGTTGTTGAGAAGCTTGTGGCTCCTCCAAGGTGCCTACCGCCCACTTCCAGGACTTCCACTGAGCCTCGGTACGCTGGTTCTCGGGAATTTTCGCAATGCAATCCCTTACCCTTAGCGCTGATTTCCGAGAATCACGGCCTGTCCTTTTGGTGGATGGCGTCTTTGTAGCCGGGCCCTTGTTGCTACTTCCACATGTGCCTGGTTTGGTAACCACTGCACTAGCGTCCGCAGCAGAAGCATTTAGAGACTGCGCGTCTGCAGGCTGTTGGCCATAAGGAGCGTTTAAAGACCGCGTGTCTGGTGTAGCTGTAGGCTCCACTTGGTTGGCATTTAAAGATTGCCCATCTGTCTGTTTTTTATTATTATTATTATTCATCTTGGTCGTGCGACCACCCCCTCCCCACCAAGATGAAGAGAGTTAAACCGACAGGCTCCGAGACGACTCCTCGAACGGGATCGGGTCTGCATTCAGGGAATGAAAGATCCCCGTGTGCAGCCCCGATCCAACCCGAGATTTGGCTCAGAGTCTGTCAGTAGAGTGATCAAAAAATAGAGAGGGGAAAAAGATGTCGACCGCGCCCTAACCCCAATGCCGCGGTAAGGCCACAGTTACACTCTGAGGCGGCCAGGTATCAGAGAGGCTCCGTTAAAGACTGGACTTTATTACATGGGCTTCCAGCCTAGCAAATCCTCAGCACGGGTCGCATTACACCTTGATTCAGCCCACACCCCTACCGATGGGGAGGATTCTTACCATGCCATACGAGACTATTGAAGAGTCAGAATACGGTAGGAAGAACCCCCCCCTCTGCTAACCGCCGTCTTATGATTAAGAACACTGTAGCGGTTATTACCAGCCGGCACCCACATGGAGGGTTAGGTAGAGGATTTTTGCCAGCCAACCAATATATTCAAAAATTAAAGTATATATTCATTAATCTCAAATTTAAAGAAAACGTTCATACAGACAATGAACGCATTCATTGTGCTATTGAGAAGCAATTCTTCAGCTTTAATTCAGTTTTGTTAAAATTTTGAGTTGACAAGTTGTGTTGTGAATAAAAAATTGCATAAAAAATTGCATATAAAACTGAATTCGATAGCTGCTGGCAAGCCTGTAGTCACTTTAGGCTAAATGAAATAGTAGGAAAAGATGTACCACTATCAGAATTCTTTTGCAAATGGCCAGAATACAGAAAATCTAATGGATATCGCTTGGTGAAATGTACTAAAATTAAAAATTGTTTTCTGAATATAATTATTTTTTTCCTCCATACAGATAGATAAGGATTTTTGCTTAGCTTTTGATAACCATTCAGACTTCGTCTCTGGCTGGTCAGATAGTTTCATCAACATTACGAACTTCGTGTCAAAGGATAACCATGTAAAATACAGATAAGTCAAATCGATGATTGACAAATTAAATGGGAGTGATGGTGATAATGGTACGTAATTTAATGTTTAAGTTTTATACAGAGTTATCGTGGTAGTTCTTTGTAAATATAATGAGAGTGTTTACAAGGTGTCCTAAATTTGTATAATGTAAGTGAAAGAATTTTCTTATTTTCTCCTTTATTAGTAAAGCGATTTTTTTTTTAAAATTTTGCTTGAATATTTTATTTATAGATTTGGATTGGAATTTCTTATTTGGTATTTCACACAATTCCAATTAAACATACAAGCAAAATTTCTAATAAAGGAGAAAATGAGAAAAACCTTTCACTTACAACATACAACATTGTCATGTGAAACCAAAAAAGCCGTAAGTTACATGTCAAAAATTTTATAGGAGAAGCAAAAACATTCTACGTGTCATATCATGAATTTTGGATTTATGACTGTTTTAATGATCCTCAGTTATGTTTTTGCTGCGTAGGGAATACAAATGCCATACATATCATTATTTGGTTTAAATAAGGAAAAATAATAAGACAAATAACACAGCGCAACACATATTTTCGGGCGAGCAAAAAGGGATTTGGACTTTTGTTATTGATGTCAAATACTATCGTTTCAGTTTGGTTTGGTTCACGCCCGAGACAATGACCTTCATTTTGTGTCACTGCGTAATCTATATATATAAAATGGAATGTGTGTTTGTTTATTTGTTTGTTTGTACCTTATAGGAGACCAAACCTCTGGACCGATCTTCCTGGAATTTTCACAGAATTTAACTGGGACTCTGGCATGATTAATAGGGTACTTTTTTTCGACCATGCCCACTTTTACGCCCACTTTTTTAAAATTATGTAATTGCTCCCATATAGTTTTTAACAGATTTACTTCAAATTGTATACACATTATACTCCAGGCGAGGTAGAAATAAACATTTTTTACGCCACGCCCCCTTTTACGCCCCTTTTCACGCCAAATTTAAGTTTTAAACTTTTTGTTCTCTGTACAAATTTGTTCCTTCCAACGGATTATTTTTTATTTGGTAGTATATTGCTCTTAATGCTGTTAACGTCGCCATATTACTATGAACCACGCCCAATTCACCGCCCCCTTTTTTAAATTCAGATACTTACTTATACCACTAACAATGTTTGCTATACAAAATACTTTTTTGTAATATGTATTTACTTAAGTTTTATATACTTTTTATCTACAGGTAAGGTAGCCATAGATTTTTTTATTACCAAATCCCCCTTTTTCGCCCCATTTTACTTTAATTATAATTAATCTGCTTTCAATCTATATATATAAAAATGAATGTCTGTCTGTCTGTTTGTTTGTTTGTTTGTGCTTTATAGGAGGCTAAACCCTTGGACCGATCTTCCTGAAACTTTCACAGCATTTTACTATGACTCTGGAAAAAATATTAGGCTATATGAAGTTTTTATTGGACAAAGGGGCGTGCCACTGCCCATATAACCCAAAAATTTCAATCGCCATATTTTGGGCATTTTTTGACCTACGTTGATGCTATTTGGTACATATGGTATTGGCATAATTAGGAATACGTACCAGGAGAAAAGTGGGTGGGACCACGCCCCTTTTTAGGAAAATCAAAAATCGCAATATAGTCTTAACTACTTGACCGATCGTCATTAAATTTTCACAATATTCTTACGAAATAATAACTTCTTGACTATATAAAGTTGTGAGTAAACGAAGGGGCATGGCCTCGCCCATATAACCCAAAATTTAAAATCGTCATATTTTGGGCATTTTTTGACCAACGGCGGCAGTATTTGCTATATATGGTATTGGCATGAATAGAAATACGTACCAAAAGAAAAGTGGGCGGAGCACGCCCCTTTGATTGCGATATATTGGAGGCTGGACCTGATAACCGATCTTAAATTTTCACAGCGTTCAGCTTTGATTCAGGAATACTTATTACATGATAATATTTTTCGACCATGCACACTTCTGCACCTACTTTTTTACTACGTTTATTAACCGCTTTACCACAAATTTAAAATACATATTAATTAAAATAGTGGGGTAGCCCCTTTCTCTTTCTTCCACCACTGTCTTCGAAACAGCTGATTTTATAATACGTGTTAATTAAAATAGAGAGTGGGGTAGCCCCATTCTCATTCTCTCACAGCTGACTGCGAAACAGCTGATTGTGTAATTGCTGCTTTTTGATTGGTCTAAAAATAAAAAGGGGGAGCATGAAGCAAATTACATGCGATTCAGTGCTGAATTCTAATTGGTTTACAACAAAAAAAGAGGCGAAGCATTGCAATAATTAAATTAAATAAAAAAATTTTTGTAAATATATAAATACTTTTAATTTTATTTTATACGAGGGGGTAGCGAAGCACACCGGGTTCAGCTAGTATGAAATAAAATAAAAGCTTGCATTTACGGCTTTTAGAATTTTATTAATAAAAACGTCATTTTAAGTTGAAGGAGTGTATAATTTTGCAGAAACATCTATTTTGATACGGTGCATCATAATCAATCAAAAAGTCGATTTTGAATTTTTTGGTAAATTACGCCTTTTTTATTTCATATGATGACATACAACTTTAAGACACCTTGTGAATACCCTCAATAACTGGCATTTTCAACTTAAAATCATTTTCATGGCAAAAGATGACAATATTTATTGATTTTTTTTGTGTATTAAGTTGTACTGTTGAACCTTTCGTCTGTTGACTTATCCTGACCTAATGCTTTTGAATTTGTCAGTTCTTGCTTATTCAAAATGATAGTTTTTAAATTCTCGTGATTAAAACATATGCTTTTATATAATTAGATTGCGCTGCTGTACAAATTTTATGGTGCCTTCACGCTTATCTGATTCCAACTCAAAAAGTTATTACAAAGGACAACAATGGAAATAAATCAATCGTAAAATTTACAATAAGAAACTCTCAAGAAGCATTGATTTTCGTTGGCGCGCAGGAAATAGAAGATCACATAGCTTTTTTAAAAAGTAAGTCCGACAGTATACAGCCGTTTATACTAGCCGTTTATAAGAGCAGTAGATATTTGTTTTAAAATATTCCATTTATTTAATTTAAAGTACCCCTTGGCATGTTCTCTAGTTTGGGAGTTCATTGCGGAACAATTTTACCACATCATAAACAAATCACAGTCCTCTAAAATGTCCATAATGCTTGAAGCATTAAAAAAGTAAAATATTTGGATTATCCTTTCGGTTAAATAATTATTTCACATCTCTCATTTGTATGTGTCAATTTAATTTGAAAATTATCTAAAGTCTGAGAAATCTTTTAAATCCAGGTTTAAAAATATACAATTTAAAAATTTGTAGTGAAATCGCTTATGTAAAATCACAGAAATGTGTCACTGCGTACGTTTTATTTGCCACCTCTTTCCCAACGTGCTGTATTAGTTATAAAAAAATTATTAACAACATTTTTATTAAAAAAGAATTAGTTTTATATTATGTTTTATTTATGTCTTTATTCTTCTTTATATGAATATATCTACATTTATTATATTAACGAGTAAGTATATAAGTTACTTGTAATTTTAATTTAAAAAATGTAAATGAAAAAACAAATGTATATTTAACTTGATTTACTTAAGGATTCAAATAAAAAAAAATAAAATACAAACAATATTCTTAAATCTTTTATTTGCAATGAAATCTTTTTTGCAGTGTATTATCGAAATAATTTAATAAAATAATGAATGGAGTTCATTAAATCAATGACTTCTTTCTTATTATCAATGAAATAATACATTAAAAACAAGATATTTTTCATTGAGTCAAAGAAAATGTTCATTGGTTATATGAATACCGTATATAAATATTAATATTTTTATGAACCTGTTCTTTAAAATCAATGTATTGTTCATTGAGCCAATGAATATGTTCATTGGCTATATGAATAGCATATTTAAATATCAATATTTTTATGAACCTGTTCTTTGAAATCAATGAATTTTTCATTGAGACAATGAATATATTCATTGGCTGTATGAGTGCTACACATTAATAACAACATTTTATGAAATTGTACTTTAAAATCAATGTATTATTCATTGAGCCAAAGAATATACATTAGCTGCATGAATAACATACTTTAATCTCAATTTTTTTAATGAATCTGTACTTTAAAATCAATGTATGGTACATTGTCTATAAGAACAATATACATTGGCCCAATGAACCGTACATTAATTTTTTGGGTCTAATGTACGGTTCTTAAAAAGCATGAACGGGTATACATTGAACCAATGAACGCGAACTTTTACGCAAAATTAATGATTTATTCTTATGGACAATGAATTTATTCATTGATTTTATGTACCTTTTTGGCTCAGTGTACGTTAATGGTCTTAAAAAATTTGACCGGATGAGCCATTTGAGCAATCAATTGCTTGGATGCAATGTTTTAAATCACTTGGATGCCAGAAATTGTATTTTCTTACATAACTTAATGAATACACCAACTCCTGATTACTTATTTAGCAAACTTCAGTTCTGAAGATCAGCAAGAACCATGAACCTCATTATTCCTAGTCATAATTATTTAAATTCAAGCAGATTATTTTTTGTGAACGTGATCAAATTATGGAATTCGCTGCCTTTAGCTGTTAAAAGTATAACGAATAAACGTGAATTTAAGCATGAAATCTTCAAAATTTTCTCCTAATTCTATCTTTTTCTCTGTTCTTGTTTTCTTTTCTTAGTTATTTAATATAATGTTGTTGTTATTCATAGTCATATATTTAAAGCCATGGACGAGTCTTAAATATATTTATCTCTCTTACATTTTTCTGATTATTTTTTTATACATTTGATAAAAATTCTTTGAATATTAATTGCTTTTTAATTTGAATTATTGGTTAAGCCCTAAGTTTCATAAATTAATTTGTTGTATATAACTTGTTGTTATTCCTTTGTTATTCTTACTGCATTCAAAAGGCTATAATAAGTCTTATATGTTTGCCTTTAAATAAAATAAATAAATAAATAAACAATTAAGACTATAGTTCAGGGTAATTTTTTTCTTAAACGTTATAACATATGTATATCTGTTCCCGGATCCCTGCCAAACACTCTGACCCGAAAACGATCCAGGACAACAGAGAACTGGAAGGTGACACGGGTTGAAGAGCCAAAGGGGGTCTTTAGATCAGCAACAGGGTTGCCAACTCATTTTATGGATTTCCCCGCAGTGATTCTCAAAATTCCACGATTTTTCATCAAGTTGCCCTGAAAAAAAATTTAATGAATTTACTCATAGATTTTTTTATTGAACATTACAATAAATAATGTAAGTATTTTATAAAATTTATGAAAACAATTAATTTTGATAAAAAATAACACACTATAATATAAAAAAAGACTTTAAAAAAGGAAAATCTGTTTCGAGTAGCGACTTCAAAATTTGAAGCTACAATATATCGGTGGCCCGATTCCAAAGTACGTTAAGGGTGGTTTTATAAACAATTTTTTGTAAATCTTCTTTTTTATATTTGATTATTATTGTAAAACTATTAAAAGCTTAAATATGTCAGAAAAAGCTTATAATACAAATTCTTTAGCGCTTACCACCCGATGCGCCAGAGTTTATTTAACTTACCATTGTAACTTTAAAATAGTTTTTCTTGCAAAAGTATACTTTTTCAAAACAGGCCGCACAACTGCAAACAAACTAATCGACCAATTTTATTTTTTTAAAAACACAGTGCGACAGCCAAAATGTATCGGAGACACCACTGCTTGTTTCTAATACAAAAGCACTCCCAGAACATGACCTTATACTTCGTTTTGTTGTAGAGGGTCTAAATTATTTTAATTGCTCAATTTATTCCGCAGGTTGGGCCTGCATGATGAGAATGAAAATAAGAAAGACAACAAGTAAAGACGCTTGTAAAGGGTTAATTAGCCAATAAAAATGTCCGAAGGTATTCCCAATTCTTTCGGATCCTTCCTCCAATCCATTTGTTTTGCCTTACAAACATTTACATTGTTTTTTTACTTGTTTGTTTCAATACGTTGTGTTTAACCCTATTGCTGCCATGCTATTTGACTTACGTAAACTGCCAGGTAGTGACTTAGAGACACTAATACAAAATATATGGAGAATGAATTTATTTTATTGAAAAAAAATTAAACTTAATATGTGGTACTTAAAGCCACTAAATATCGAACTTAAGTAAATACATTTATTGAAAAAAAATTAAATGAATAATGTGGGAATTGTCACTTATTTATTTATTTACACCTGTGAGGAAAACCACATTTTTCTATGAATGCTCATTACACACGGATTTCTGACTGACATATACCACAGCATTGCTAAGAAGATTGTCCTTATTCATAAGTGCAGCAGTAACATCGTCGTCTCTTCTTTGATTGTACTGTTGATATACTGTCTTTAAAAAAATTTCTTTCAGGGAATTTAGCTGCTTGTCCTTTCAAAAGGTTCACATATCTTCTTGACAACTGTAGTACACTAGAGGTAAAATACTTTTACCTGATCCAGGGTATTTTTATCTGGCAAATTTGGTTAGGGTACCTCTGGACAAGGTAGGAGAAACGTTTTCAATTTTATCCAATTCGGTGGACATGTAGGTTAAAAAAATTAATAATTCGTTTGCTCTAGCTCTTCCTCTAGCCCTCGTTAGGGACAAAAAGGATGTTTTTTAGTCATAGTTTTGTTGTTCGCGATGTGATTGTTGAAAAATCCCTACATTTTCATATAAGTGATTGAGGTAAAAATCCCTACATTTTCATATAAGTAATTGAGGTAAAAACAGGTAAACCTAGCATTTGGTTAAATAAACCTGATTCAATTCGATTTAAACACAAATACTGGTTAAAATGCGGTTAAGATAACCACATTTGTCAGTTTCATAAAACCAGAAAAACAGGCTAAATTGACCTAAATGACTTGTGGTAATCTTAACGGGACAAATCCTGTTGGCAAATTTTAACCTGAAATTTAGATCAAATTTGATTAAATTAACCAAATTTTTTTTCTGGGTGTAGGGCATTTTCATATGTATCAGGCACAAATGTCGCTTTTTCGTTTCATCGAGTTTAAAGTCACAACGGTTCTAAAGAAGTTTTACTTTTTTAGTGATTTTAATGTTGGTCCGTAGATCTTACAAAGAATCTTTCTCTCGAAGACTCCTAAAGTATTTTTAGCTGAACTGCTCAGCGCTCAGCGGGGTTTGTGATGCATTAAGTAGGACGGGGGTGATGAGTGATTTATAGAGCGCAATTTTCGTTCATCGAGAGAAGGCTCTGTTTCTTAATTGGCCATTGGCATGGCAAGCGGGGCGGCAACTGCCCCTTTAAATAATTAGCTTAGCTAGATAAACAATTTAAAAAAAAAACTTCAAAAGTTATTAAAAATATCAGTTTTTTTTACAACGATAATATTTTTGTATTATATATTTTGTTCTTCTTTCTCTCTCCTTCCTAAGCATGCTTTGCTATGACACAGAACCCTACGGGGAAAGCATAGTCAATTGCCCTTAAAAGACTGGTCCCGTGACAGCTCAAATGAACAGTTATCACAGGATAGGTCTGATATAACTCGTCACGGAGCAGGTTTTTTGTGCCTGTTACGGGACAGACTTCATTTTACTCGGCACGGGACCGATTTTGAATGATAAAAGCGGAGACAGATCTATTAAAACTCAAACCTGTATTCTAATTGTGTGAAAATTCAAAGTTGAAAAGAAAAAAATTTGCATATGCCACAGAATAATTATTTAACAAAGTTATGGGCAAAATCGACCGATTATTTAATTTTTGTGATTTCATTACTTTTCCTCTTCCTTTATTATTTGAATCTTTAAATTTCATGCAAATTTTAATAAATTTTATTTAGTCCCAGAAATGTGAGTTTTAGAGTGAAAGATAAAGTCCAAGAACATTTTGAAAATTGTCAATGCAAATTTGCACATCAACTGCGAATATTCATGAGTGTAAAAAAAAATGTATGCCTTTATCTGCTATCTTAAAAATGTAGAAACAGCAGAAAGTAGAAAATAAACCACAGCTTATAAAGCTTCCAGCAACACAGCGCTGTCCTGACCAACTCCTACAAGCAGAGGCAATGGAATACTTCAGATTCTTGCGTTGCATCTCGTGCACCAAATGACCTATTACAAGTCAGCCACTGGCACTAAGTGAATAACCCAAAGCAATGGCTGCCCCGTTAACATTTAATATGGCCATGTCCAAGCCAAATGCATCGGCGCAGGCCAAAGTTTGTGCACCAAAAGTTTCGTTAATATCAATAAGATCGATGTATTTTAGCTAATTGCCAGACATCTTTAGAACATTTTGTCAAAATGTCCACATACGAGTAGGCAACCGGGGCTTAAGATTATATTTCTTAAGAGCCTACTCGGAGGCAAGTATAACAGAGGCAGCGCCATTTCAAATAATCAAAGCAGTGCCAACGGTCACCATGCCATTCTTCTTGAGCAACGAAGGCAATTTATCCAAGCACTTGGCTGTTGTATTTGGTGTGGCATTTTCATCGACAGCGAGTTCAAATTCCTGTTGACCCTTTTTTCAGTGCTGTTGCAAGCGTAACACAAACTCATCCACACGTTCAGATTTTATATTAATCTGCCAAATTCTCGGCAGTAAGGGACATTGGCAGCTTGCAACACGAATTGCAAAGAACTGTCCAATGGCTATCCTCTTAATTATAACATTATCATGTGCTAAACAAAAAATTAAAACTTTTCAAAATTTTGATTAAATCAGTGCATTTCAACAAAAAATTTGATGTCATTGAACACAAGTTGTTACTTTTTAACTAAGCAAAATATTCACCGGATCTCATTTTTTTATAACTATTTTTTATATTTAAATTAATTAATTAAAAAAAAATGGCACTTGACTAACAAAGAAAAAATACTAAACAAAAAACTAAAAACTTTTTACAAATTTGATTATTAATCAGCTCATTTAAACAAAAAATGATGTCGTTGAACACAAGCTGTTGATTTTTAAGTTAATCAAAATACTCATTGGATTTAATTTTTTTTAAATATTTTTTATATTTAAAATCGTTGAACATAAGTTGCACTTATATTTATATTAAATTAAAATAATATTTTACTAAAATGTAAGCTTTGTGTAATTTCATAAAAATATGGAAAGTTGTGGGTGGGATCTCAATAGGATAGGCCACAAATCAGTTTTTCTAGGCTGGTCCCTGGACAGGTCTAAGGTGATGCAGCAAGTGGAAATTGACCCCTGTCAATGACAACGCCATGTAAAAGTGACCGGTCGGTTTCATATGTTGGTGGCAGAATTGGGACAGGTCCCTATCCTTTGGGAACCTATCACGTGGTAGGCTCTGAACCGGTTTGTTTTTCGTCAAAAAAGGTCACCAATATACTCTTCTGGACCGTTTACTGAACCGGTCCAAGGTAATGCAGCAGGTGGCAATTGGCCCCTATCAATGACAGCGCCATGTAAAAGTGACCGGTCGGTTTCACATGTTGATGGCAGAATTGGGACCGGTCCTTATCCCTTGAGGATCTATCACGTAATTGGTTCAGAACCGGTTCTTTTACCCATAGGGAAACGACTCACTCATGCAGTACTTATACACATTCACAAAGATAAAACCGAAATTTGATGGAGGTGGTGAAAGAGTTTGTTTCTCGCAAGGACAGAAAGAAACATTTTGGAAGAATTTAAATTGATATAACTTTTAATACCTTATTGCATTTAAACCATGTAAAGATATACCTACAGCCCTATTCTGGTTGTTAGCATAACAAGAAATAGTTAAGGAGCTCTTGTTAAGCTGATTGTTATGTTATGTAAGTGTTGGTATTCTTAAAAATTATTAACAACATAAAAGCTTAAAAAGCTTTAAAAGTTTACCATGCATGGTGAAAATCGATATGCCTATTGAAAGAAGAGATGCGCTATATAAACATATGATTCGAGTGCAGCTTGTGACTTTGCAAGCGCTTGAAAAATTTACCGGCTACTGAAGGATTTCATTATCAACACTCAAAATAAGTAAAAAATTCTTCCATTTTTCAGTTTAATGTATTTAAACTCAATATTATATTATAATTTGTATTTTTTATTATTTTCACAACAATTTTCTATCTAAGCACATACATTTCATTCGTTGTTAAACTCTTTCTGTTATTAACAATATTGTAAGGAAAAGAGCTTTTAAATTTGCAGCAGAATACGAAACCTTAAAAAATTGTTAATATTAACTATTTTGTTAATGTGGTGAGCTTTGTTAAGTTGCCAGAATAGGGCTGCTAGACTTGCTTTACAAAAGCAAAAAAAATTTCTTATATTTTCATATTACCATAAAAAAGATGCTTTAAAAAATTATCTCTAATACCGAAAATGGAAAAACTTTTAAAAATAATGAAATTTTAATATTTTTGTATTTAGTTTTATTTCTTTTTTTTTTATTTTGAAACTAAAATAAAAAAATTTGTTTCTTTATATTCCTGTTTATTTTAAGAAATTTTAGTAATTTTTTGCAGATGAAATTAGCTTCCGACGCCCTTGCAATTGCCTACTGAGCCCAAAGTAATACCTGTTGGCAAGAGTTATTCTTCGTTTGATCTCAATGCTGATGTCGTTGGTTGAGTTTATGCTGGATGCCAGATAAACGAAGTCCTTCATAACTTCGAAGGAGGTATTGTCAACGGTAACGTGGGTTCCAAGACGCTGGGACTGTTTGTTTGTTGACACCAAGTATTTCATATATGCGGCTCGTTCATTCTTTTCCGAGCAAAGGAATACCATATAGCGGATAACTGGTGCTGAAAAATCCACCAAATTTTCTCACCATATTAAATAATCTTTATATGCCTAGAAGGCATATACTGTCGGAATGATATCCTACCTCTTAACGGTACTAATTGTTCATATATTTTCAAGTTACTACCCGGTATGTAATGCTTTCAAAATTCTCAGTTGATAATACTCCAAATATCCCTTCTTGCCGCCAATTTATCTTTTGGTATGCGAGTTGATCTTGTTGATTTGTCATCAAAACGCAAATGCCGTAACAGTGCAACAAATCTATTTCTCAAAACACAGACTCGATTATTTGGACTTCCAAATAAAGGTTCCGTTTGTTCCAAATGTTTCATCATTATTGTGTCCACCTTCACTTTCTTCAGCAGATTTAATGCTTTTTTTATCCTCTGACTCGGATGCAGCTTCCAAAACATCAATTTCACTATCTGAGATGCAAGATTCATCACAATCTTCAGCAGTGTCTTCCAATTAACTTTCATCATCTTCCTCTTCCATAGCGTTTCTAATTTCTGCATTCGTTAGATGTCTTGTTCTTCTAGCTCCATACATGCTAGTAAAAAGAATTATTTTATAGCTACTGAATATTGTTCTGATAATAACTATTGTATAACTTGTGTCGTTGCACATATGCAGTACGAAAATGATTTTATTTACTTCCAAATCATCAATGCAAATATTATGCCTTGACAGATCATGTTTCGACATGAATAAACAATATGCAATACATTTTTTACTCGAGCACAAGCTAACACCTTAGACCGTCGTTGTAGTGTCTTAGAGTCGCTACTTGACAGTTAATGATATTTTTCAATACTATGTGTAATAAGTTAATATTATGAAAACATAATAAAAAATTTATTTTTTATAACAATTACATAGTAGCCGATAGTAAAATACATTAAACTGAATTTGCTTGAAAACGTGTTTTAAATCTTTTATATGCGTTCGAAATTCAATAGTGACCCACAGTCACAGCCTGGCAGTAATAGGGTTAAATAAATAAGTAATAGGGTTAAGTCATGGTCTCTCCTGCATGTGTATATGTGTATAGTAGCCCAGCGGAAAAATAAAAAGCGCTTGTAGAAGCACCGCATTTTATGCGCAGTTTTGGTACGCTTTAAGGACGCGCTCTTCAGACTTCAGAGTTTTTGAGCGCATATTTTTATCTACATTTTTTTCATTCAAAATCAAGCAAGAAAATGGCACAGTGTTAAGACATTCGACTCTAAGCTACGCAGTCCGAGTTCAATCCCAGACTATGCAAAGCAGTTTTTTTTTATCTTTAATGTTGTTTTCGAATTTAACTGCATCCTCAAAGCTTACCAAAGATGCAGTAAAAATGCGCCTACTTTTGCGGACACGTAGAACAAAAAAGGAAAGTAAGCTTCATCAAAAAAGATGCGCCGCTTGCTTAAAAAACAGCGCATCATCATTAGTGTTTCAGCGCTACTTTTACCCGCTGGGAGAAGACGTTATGCTTACGAGTGCGTCTAAAGACAATAAAGTGCCCAGATCTAAGTTCACCCAAAAAAAAAAAAGATTCGTACTATGTACAAAACAATTATTATATTCTACAAATCTGTTTGTTCTTTTTAGCCTACGAATGACTTCGTGAATAATACAAATGCCCGTTTGTACATTGTACAAAGAAAAATTTGTATGTTTTACAAACGCATTCGTTTCATCTACAAAAGATACGAACAAATATACGAACGCTGCTGCCACCGCTTTGTACATTATCAAACAATGTTCGTTCAGTTCACAAATTTTAACATAGATTTTTACTAATTTGCTTTTGTAGAATGTACAAAGTAACGAATTCAAAAATATTTTTGAATATTTCGGCCAACACTACAAACGTTTGAACTATGTACAAAACATTTGTACATTCTACAAATAGCCTCTGTTTGTATTTCTACAAAGATTTTATTCGTAATTTTATCCTAAATATTTTTGGGTGTACTATAGCTTTTTGAGTATTCATTCTTGAAGAGTCACAATCAGTGATGTGGGAAGATAAAAACTGAAATGAGTTTTTAAGTATTAATGATGGCATTAAATTATGCATTTTTCTTAATTTTTTTTTATTTTATTATTTTTAAAAATACAATTTTTCGCTGTTCCGTTAATCGCTACATAAAAGTTTTTAGAAGTTTTTTGTGGCTTCTGCAGTCTCTTCTATCAAAATTATATTTTTTTTTAGAACTAAAGGGCTTAGTGCAATAACATGATAAGCCATATGGTAATAAAACTGACATTTTGAATTCTGACAAAACTGACATTCTGAAAAAAAACTAAAAAGAATTCGGCTATTACCTAATAACTTATAGAGCCTAATGGCTATTTCGGACAGATTCGATTATTTTTCCATTTCTTCATACAAAACTACATTTTTCAAATCTTCCAACTCAATTATTTCGAATAGTTTTTTGTATCATATCATGTTTTTATAATAAGCCTTTCAATTACAAAATAATATAATAAAAAAATGCAATAAAATTGTATGTAAAAGAAAAGCAAAATGGAAAATATTTATCTGTCAGAAAAAAACCTTCGATTAATTACTGAAAAATATACTTAAAAAGCTTGTGTTGAAATTCTGAACTGATCGGTTTTGCCGTTTCCAAGAAATATTTCTCACCGATTTGGGTTTGTCTTAGGCTGAGGAAAAACTCAGTTATCCCAGAATTCTCTGAAGGATCCACTTAACCTCCAGCAATTAAGACCGCATTTTTAATTTATATTTTCAATCTTCATTGAACAATTCCAATTCCTAATGCAAGTTCTTATTTCACTTTACAAAGTTGTTTCAGTACAGCGTATGTAATCAGAAGCGGTTCTGTGTAACGAGTACTCGGTTCTGTACAATGGGTGATCGGGTTTTATGACAGGTTGTCGATTCCTAGTAATCAGGTGACAGGTTCTGGTTAGGTTCTAGGTAACGGACAATCTTTTTTATGACAATAATCGTTTCTTTTGACAGGTAATCGGTTCTAATGTCTGATTATCGGTTCTTAAGACTTGTGATTGGCTCGTTGGAAATAAGGTTATCGGCTCTGATTCGGTTTTAAATTTTTTAGATGTCGGCTCTGGTCCTTAATGACATTTGATGGCGATGGTTTGAGCATTCACTATGTGAGGCAACTTAATACTATACAGCCACAAAGGATGTGCGGCGAGGGAGTCTGAAAGCTGTATCAGGCAGTGGTCAGACGGCGCAGCGAGCAGAAGTTATGCATTCAGAGGTTCAAAGGTTTTGCAAAAGCCAATTACTTAAAACTGAGTTCTGATGTAAGGGTCACCGAGGCTGCGCAGCGAGCAGAAGCTGAAGAATTTACGAGGGCAGACGACTACAAGGTTCGACTGCTACGCTTAAATTCTGTTCCAAGGGCAAATGAGAAGTTCTTTTAGCGCTGAGGCGAAACTGACTGAATCAACTAATCAACGAGGGTTGCAAGGACAGATGAAAAGCAGGCCAATGGAAATTTTGATTGTGAGGCTCACTGTGCTACCCGCCCTCGCAGCAGAATAAAAGAAAATGCAAGAGAAGAAAAACCATTATAATTATTAATAACCAAAAGCTTAAGTTAGAGCAGAAATTCTTAAACAAGGAAGAAAAGGTTGGTTATGAGAGGTATAATTCTACCAGTCGCTTCTATGTAGCATTTCCTCACCATCTTAAAATCATGACGTTATAAAGTTATTGTGAATTAATTAGTTTTATGATCTATTAAATTATTATATGAATTTAATTGCGAGCTTTAGATTAAGTAAGTTTTTAAGAAGGCAACAACAACAACAACAACTCTGTATGGAGTAGGGATGGCAAAATTTTAGAGTTTTTTCGATCCCGGGATTTTCGGGATCTGAAAATACAATCCCGGGATCCCGGGATCATCCCGAAACTCAAGAAGTTTTTATTTCGTTATTTTTTTTTTTGCCAAAAAGTGCAACACATTCACTTCTATTCTATTAAAGTACATACTCTGTATCAAATTGATATTACAAAGAAGCACAATTCAATAAAAAAAAAACCAAACATAAAATTTGACCAATCATATATCTTCAGTAATTTATAACATAGTTTTTGTAATACATGCACAAATACATATTTTTGGTTTAAGCTTAGTATGCTGTAGAAGCGAAAAGAAATCTTCCGTAAGAAATGCATCGCGTTTTTGACAGCAAGAAGGTAGCGAAATTTTTTTCGTTGGTTAGTACGCTGTTGTTCCGTAAAAATTGTTCAATGTAGCCAAGTTCACAACCATGATTTTAGAGTTAAAATGTAAAAATTTCGATGCCTTTTATATGGCCGTACATTTAATTGGCATGGAAATTTAACATTCAACTAACACATTCAACAAACACATTCAACAAACACGTTACGGTAAGTATGTGTCAGTGTTGAGTCTACACCAAAATTTCGCGTGTAGAATTAAATGCCTAAAAATGTTTGTTCCTACAGCATACTAAGCTTTAGCAGTAACTGCCTGCATAAAATTATTTTAAATCAGTATTTAAACAATTTTTTTAAAATTAAATTTTTTTAGATTGATAATTGCTCAATTATCCTTCAAAAAATCAATTCCGCTTTTAATAAACATTCTACAGCGCTTAAAACCTGTACGCCAGAGTAAATTTAACAAGACATTTAACAAAGACGAGTAACTTTAAGCACGATTTTTCTTGAAAAAACTTTTTCAAAACTGACTACACTACTGAAAACAAACTAATCGACCAATGAAAATATTTTTTAATCTATTCATATTCTACACATCTTTTACCAAAATGAGCATCTTTGGAAAATTTTTCTAGATTTTACACGCAACAATATGGTCAAATATAATGTCAATTTCTCCCACTTTTTTCCACGCTTCGTAATTTTCTTAATTTTTCATTTTGGTAAAATATATGCATTCAAGAGTTTTTCTTCGAAAGCATTTTATTTTCAGGCGATCAGCGTGATGATGTAAAATTAACATGCAAATTAAATTTTTTGTGTATAATATAATGTGTATAATATAATAAAATAAAATTTTTTAGAAAACATCTTCTAAATATGCCTTAATTTGAACCGCTTTGGCCTAAAACCTCTCTATAATTATATGCTATAGTACATTCAAATAAAAATTAAGTCAATACAGTTAAGTAAAAAATAAATACAATACCCTTGCTATTTAGAGCTCAGTAAAAATATTCCTTCTTTTTATCAAAATACGATCTTCATGAAATTAAAGCATTAATGGCCTTATCCCCTTACTTAGACCTTAATTTATTGCATAAAAGACTTGCAGAGAAGAAGCACCGCTCCGCCTCAACGCTTTTTTGTACGATCGTTGATCGTTGAAAGGGGGATATATGTGATGGTAATTTGTAAGAATTATTTTAGATATTAAAAAAATTGTTTTCAACAATCCCGGGATTCGAATCGAATAATCCCGGGATTATTAAGTAGTCTTTGAGTGATTAAGCTGTGATTAACTCACTTTTTAAATTTGTATATGACTTCACACATTTAGGACATTATTCATTTGAATTAGATGACTACTAATCATATGACATTTCAAAGCAGTAGGCTATTTATAGATCACCGCCATCAACTTTACCAAGGTTTCCATCTATTATAGTTGCTTCTTTTTATTTATTTCAATATTCATTGGTGTTCGACAGTTTGTCGAAATGAACTCCTTTTAGGGCAAAGTTAAAAATCCTTGACAAAACGGATTTTAATTTGCACAAAGCTACCTAAAGCTGACAAAATTTACCAACAACACTTAAGAGCTAAGCGTGTTTTAGGCGCCAACGAATATATCAGCAACTAAAATCAATTCAATTTCTTAACAATATATTTTTATTTTTATGTAAGCTTGCGTTTAACCGGTTTTTTTCGCCATTACCTACTGGCTAGTCTGTCTGTTGCCAATATTTGCTGCAACTTGGCCAATGTGGTTGGCTTTTAACACAGCGTGTTTATAAAGAGTGTCGCTCGCTGTGTAGAAGTGAGTGTGTGTGCGAGTGTTGTTTGTGTGTTTGTGTCCATGTGCTTTGATTTGCCTATAAAAAGTGCGGCTTATTTAAAAGCGCCACACTCGGCTTTTTCTCTACACCCAGTGTGCCAAACGGATCCGTTACGAATCCGTAACGAACTCACTTCTTCGTACATTTTGTCCGAAACGGATTGCGTTTCGCATCCGGAACGGATCCTTTTTCGTATGAAATTCCTCTCTCCGTTACGGACTTCAGTTACGAATCCGTTTCGGACTTCAGATACGAATCCGTTTCGGACTTCAGTTACGAATCCGTTTCGGACTTCAGATACGAATCCGTTTCGTACTTCAGATACGAATCCATTTCGGACTTCATATACGAAACAGACGATTCAGACTCTTTTTTTTTAAATTATGCGAACTCGCAACGGACTCGTTTGACGCATTTAGCTACATATGTTAAAAATATATGTTCTTTAAACAAGTTTGACGCATTCAAATTCGAAAACTTTTTGCAGGAAATTAAACAAAAATTAAAACAAAAAAAAATTAGTTTGTAATCAAATTTATAAGAGAGTAGTACAGGCTAGTTTAAATGGTAAAAAAATTAATTCAAAATATCTTGTTTCTTCAAACAAACTACTTGTTTCTTCAAACAGCTAAACATTATTTTTCGTTGAAGCATCCCAATAACTTTTACTGCTATAATGACAAAGCGTACAAAATTCACGCAATTAAAAAAGTTTCCGAAAAATATCTTGTGTACGGCTATCCTATAGTCACATTTAACTTGATCACTAATGATAATTATTTAAAAATTCTGACAAGTACTTTTCTTCGATTTGAAGGAGAGCTTGAGGAGCACGAGCCTAATGAAATAAAAAAGTTGTTTAAAATAAAAATAAGTACACAATTGTATTTCGTATCCCTAATCCACTGAAAATAAAATAAGAAATTGTAAAACAAATTTAAGACTGTCTTTTATGTTAACGTTGTGGTAATTTTTTTGACGGATTCGTAACGGGTCCGTCAAAACATAAGAGCGATTCCTCTCAAAAATACGAATGGCTTTTTCCATTTTTTCGGATCCGCTTCGAACTCAGAACGGACTTCATAAACGAATCCGTAACGGACTTGAGATACGAATCCGTTTCGGACTTCATATACGAATCCGTTTCAGACTCTTTTTGCGGATTCGTAACGGGTTCGTAACGGGTCCGTCGAAACATAAGAGAGCGTAGTGCGTACTGACGGACTCGTAACGGGTTCGTAACGGATCCGCATCCGTTTTTGTGCACATTGGGCACTTTCAATTTGCAAAGTTGCTGCTGCTGTGTGCGTGTACTACTCTGGCATTAGTATTAGTGTAAGTGTTAGTGTTGATGTCGATGTCGCCAATGTGCACAATCGTGTGTTTGCGTACTATTTTTTCAGTTTCTACTCACAGCAAAATGGCTTTTGCAGCAAAACCGCACTAAATTTCCACAATAAATAATCAATTTAATCCTGATGGCCCACAAGAGTGCTTTGGAGTAAAATGGACTGGAGACGTGGGCGGACGACGTGGTTGTCATTGGCTGCAACTGCTGCAGAGTTTTTGTGTAGCTTTTAGTCTCTGTCCGTCTGCTCGTCCGTCTGTATTCTTTTTTGGCTTGCATTCGAATATCATATCGGTTGAATGCAATTGGAAAGTTAGTCTCCCAGCGTGTTAGGTTGTAAAGAAGTTATAGATATCGAAAACAAGTACAGAAAAAGAAATGTATTTCAACTACTGTTAGACTCTGTAGTATTTTTTGCAACCGAACAGAATTCAATTTAACTCGATTAAAAGACATAAAAATAAGAAACATCAAAGAAAGCATAGTAGTTTTTCAAGACTTTTTGGTTTATGTTTTCTTTCCTCTCAACACACCATCCCATTCCATGCCATCCCACCTGCTGTTAGCTTGGACTTACGCTCAACTTTACGTTTTATTTGGTTGCACAGAGCATAAATTTATGCTGCTTAAGCTGAAGATGGGCTCGTCTTGTTCGCTTTTCTATGGCAACATTTATGCAGATAATTCTATTGAGTGATACAACACTATAACTTTCAATCTATTCACAATATTCTAAAAGTTCATCCTTGCAGCTCAATAATCAAAAATCCATTTTCACAAGTATTGCAAAATCGACTAGATATTTTATTTGTTCCCCAGAAAAACTTACAATATAATAAATTATTTATAAGTCATGAAATATTGTCATCAATCTTCAACTGTCAACTCAAGATGTGGACAATTTTTGGCAAAGGTTTTTGTGATGATGTTGAAATGTTGGAACGTGCAAAAAACCATACACATAAGGCAATAAATGTTGGCAACTTTTTTGTGTATCCATTGCAGTTGAACAAACAAGGCTAATTCTATCAAGTTTTGAAAAATATACATATTTATAATATATTATTGAAAACAGCAAATTGATATGGGTTTTAGTCTAATACTTATATATAAAACATAAAATTTTGTGGGAGTAAGAAATAGCTAAATTTTTTAATATAAACTCTGGAAGAAAACGACGAAGATAGATGCTTCTTTCTCAAAAATTTTCTCAATTCTTATACGTTGTTTGAATGCCATGGTAATTTGCTAAAGTATACCAAACATACTTGTCAAATGGACATGTGGCCAGGCTGACAGTTGGCTTTTTAAATATATGTGTCGGAAATTTGATACTTCTATAAAAGATTCCATTTGAATTGTATTCTTCTAACGATAGTTACGATAATTACAGTCGCTTTCCCTTTTTCTACCACTCTGATTGATTGTTGCAGTTTTAGCATTTTTTTTAATTTTTTATAGTATTTGTATTTGTATTTATTTAAGGATAAATTAGTACTGTAAGATATAAAAAGATCTTTAAGAAGTACAACGGTGAAAATAAATAATCAACTTATAACATATAATAATTATAGACTTAAACAATAAAGAATTTATAGTTTAGAACAAAAGTAAAAATAAAAATAGAAAGTATATGATCAACAGATGACACTTGTAAAATTAAAAAGATAAATAAATTAAAAAGATAAATAATTGATTACTAATTTATAATTTTTTTTCAGAGTATTTTTGTAACATATATATTGCAATGATTAAATGATGAAAAGAAAAACAGTTTAATAGTGAAAACTTTAATTAGATTGTTTTAGTCGTTTGAGAAATATAACAAAACAGATAGCTTGAATTTGTTCGTACGAGCGATTGATTTAATATTAACTGGTAGTGAATTCCATAGTTTAATGGCATTGACGAAGAAAAGACGCTTAGATTGCAAACAATTGAATTTAGGCATGATAAGATTCCCAGTTCGGTTGGAAACAGAGAAGCGCAATTTTTGAAAAAGGTATGATGGAATCCTGTAGATAATGAGCTTATGCAGAAAAATACAATTTCTTGCTTTCAGATAGTTAATTATGCTACAACCCAAGATAATCTTACTGAAAGTTGAGATATGGTCAAACCGGCTCAATCCATAAACATATCTGGTCGCATCATTAAAGGCAACAAGTATTTTGTGCGCTGAGTGTGAATCTAAATTACTAATACTAGTTCTGAGTATGTAATATAAGGCACAATTAGTTGTATAATGACCCAATGTGCACAAAAACGGATGCGGATCCGTTACGAACCCGTTACGAGTCCGTCAGTACGCACTACGCTCTCTTATGTTTCGACGGACCCGCTACGAACCCGTTACGAATCCGCCAAAAGAGTCTGAAACGGATTCGTATATGAAGTCCGAAACGGATTCGTATCTGAAGTCCGTTACGGATTCGTATCGAAGTCCGTTCTGAGTTCGAGGCGGATCCGAAAAAATGGAAAAAGCCATTCGTATTTTTGAGAGGAACCGCTCTTATGTTTTGACGGACCCGTTACGAATCCGCCAAAAAATTTACCACAACGTTAACATAAAAGACAGTCTTAAATTTGTTTTACAATTTCTTATTTTATTTTCAGTGGATTAGGTATACGAAATACAATTGTGTACTTATTTTTATTTTAAAGAAGTTTTTTATTTCATTAGGCTCGTGCTCCTCAAGCTCTCCTTCAAATCGAAGAAAAGTACTTGTCAGAATTTTTAAATAATTATCATTAGTGATCAAGTTAAATGTGACTATAGGATAGCCGTACACAAGATATTTTTCGGAAACTTTTTTAATTGCGTGAATTTTGTACGCTTTGTCATTATAGCAGTAAAAGTTATTGAGATGCTTCAATGAAAAATAATGTTTAGCTGTTTGAAGAAACAATTATGAGCCATCCTGGAACTCACCAACATTGTACTCGTTTGTTTGATATTTTGAATTAATTCTTTACCATTTAAACTAGCCTCCACTACTCTCTTATAAATTTGATTACAAAATAATTTTTTTTGTTTTAATTTTCGTTTAATTTCCTGCAAAAACTTTTCGAATTTGAATGCGTCAAACTTGTTTAGAGAACCTATATTTTTAACATCTGTAGCTAAATGCGTCAAACGAGTCCGTTGCGAGTTCGCATTATTTAAAAAAAAAAAGAGTGAAACGTCTGTTTCGTATATGAAGTCCAAAACGGATTCGTATCTGAAGCTCGAAACAGATTCGTATCTGAAGTCCGAAACGGATTCGTATCTGAAGTCCGAAACGGATTCATAACTGAAGTCCGTAACGGAGAGAGGAATTTCATACGAAAAAGGATCCGTTCCGGAAGCGAAACGCAATCCGTTTCGGACAAAAAGTACGAAGAAGTGAGTTCGTTACGGATTCGTAACAGATCCGTTTGGCACACTGGGGAGTCTCTTTTTAGTTTCAATTGGTGTAAACCTAGCAGGTAGCCGTAGGCAACACAGCGTGAAATAGATTCTTTTGATGATATTATTGATGTGGACGGAACATGACAGTTTTGAATTGATAAAAACCCTAGATTTTGAACTTTATTGACCATTTGCAGGTTTTTGGTATTTAAAAATATAGGCGGTATCTCTAGGTCGTCAAGTTCTTCCTTAAAGATAGGCAGAACATATGACTTATATGCATTAAGGCAGAGATTATTGTCAGATGCCCACCTACAAATTGCACTCAGGTCATCATTCAACCTGCAGCACAAGTCGTCGAGTAGTCGGACACGGTTTGACAAATACAGCTGAATGTCGTCAGCATAAGCGTGCATACCCAGTGTGCCAAACGGATCTGTTACGAATCCGTAACGAACTCACTTCTTCGTGCATTTTGTCCGAAACGGATTGCGTTTCGCATCCGGAACGGATCCTTTTTCGTATGAAATTCCTCTCTTCGTTACGGACTTCAGTTACGAATCCGTTTCGGACTTCAGATACGAATCCGTTTCGGACTTCAGATACGAATCCGTATCGGACTTCAGATACGAATCTGTTTTGGGCTTCAGATACGAATCCGTTTCGGACTTCAGATACGAATCCATTTCGGACTTCATGTACGAAACAGACGTTTCAGACTCTTTTTTTTTTAAATAATGCGAACTCGCAACGGACTCGTTTGACGTATTTAGCTACAGATGTTAAAAATATAGGTTCTCTATACAAGTTTGACGCATTCAAGTTCGAAAACTTTTTGCAGGAAATTAAACGTAAATTAAAACAAAAAAAATTATTTTGTAATCAATTTATAAGAGAGTAGTGGAGGCTAGTTTAAATGGTAAAAAAAATAATTCAAAATATCAAACAAACGAGTACAATGTTGGTGAGTTCCAGGATGGCTCATAATTGTTTCTTCAAACAGATAAACATTATTTTTCATTGAAGCATCCCAATAACTTTTACTGCTATAATGACGAAGCGTACAAAATTCACGCAATTAAAAAAGTTTCCGAAAAATATCTTGTGTACGGCTATAAAAGTTCTGACAAGTACTTTTCTTCGATTTGAAGGAGAGCTTGAGGAGCACGAGCCTAATAAAATAAAAAACTTGTTTAAAATAAAAATAAGTACACAATTGTATTTCGTATCCCTAATCCACTGAAAATAAAATAAGAAATTGTAAAACAAATTTAAGACTGTCTTTTATGTTAACGTTGTGGTAATTTTTTTAACGGATTCGTAACGGGTCCGTTAAAACATAAGAGCGATTCCTCTCAAAAATACGAATTGCTTTTTCCATTTTTTCGGATCCATCTCGAACTCAGAACGGACTTCAGAAACGAATCCGTAAAAGACTTCAGATACGAATCCGTTTCGG
The DNA here is from genome assembly GCA_963920525.1 of Dichetophora obliterata. Taxonomy (NCBI): domain Eukaryota; kingdom Metazoa; phylum Arthropoda; class Insecta; order Diptera; family Sciomyzidae; genus Dichetophora; species Dichetophora obliterata. The sequence goes on from OY986437.1 coordinate 30,778,099, forward strand.
ACTTCATATACGAATCCATTTCAGACTCTTTTGGCGGATTTGTAACGGGTCCGTCGAAACATAAGAAAGCGTAGTGTGTACTGACGGACTCGTAACGGGTTCGTAACGGATCGGCTTCCGTTTTTGTGCACATTGGGTAATCACATCATTGCACACGGTGAAAATGTCATTAATGAAGACACTGAATAGTAAAGGCCCTAGAATTGATCCTTGTGGCACACCAGTTGCAATATGTTTCAATTCGGAAAATCTATTTTTAATATGAACCCTTTGTTTTCTATCATCAATATAGTTGGCTATTAGCTCAACAGCAGCATTGTTGAAGCTGAAAAGAAGCCTAAGCTTCTGACACAGAATGGAGTGATTGACACAGTCAAAGGCTTTGGAAAAATCTAATAAACAAAGCAGTGTTAAGTGTCCTGCATCAAATGAAGTCCGGATATCATCAACGACTTTAAGCATGGCCGTCGCACAACTATGCCCAGCTCTGAAACCAGATAAATGCCCCAACTTTCCTGTAGGCTAAAATTTTTAAATACTCTCTCTGTGACCCATTTAGAGTGCCCCAATCGAGTCCAAATGTATGACCGACCCCTTCTAACTTTGGAGGGTCGATCCATCCATGCCAGTGGCACACCCCCTGGAACCCCCTGGGGGTTCCCATACAAACAAACCCCACCAGGGAGGTTTACGTAATAAAGAAAAAAAAAATATTGCATGCTTTGAAAAAAATATACAAAAACCCCCTTTTTTAGCCGAAACTTTATAGAAAAATATTTAAAGTTTTTTTGGCTTTTTATAGGTCAAGCGCTAAACAGAGTATATAAGGATCACAACGAATCAAGATTCATCGAAATCGATGAAGTAGAACTCCAGATATCTTAGAAGCCGATTCGAAAAACCTTGTTTCGAGAAAAATGCGATTAAAGATTTAAAGGTTCTTGAATATCACGCGACATACGAATATAATATATGTTATAACTTTTTTCTATTTGATATTTTTTCTAAAATTTTGTGTATGTATTCTTAAGACCTTAAAAACCCATATTCTTATGAAAAAAAAAATAGATTTTTAATTCCTAAGACACTGTAATAGTACCTTAAAAGTAGTAAAGAACAAAGAAAGCAAAAATAACTATGCTTGAATCCGGATTCGAGCCAGGGACCTCTGAGTTAATAGTCAAGCGCACTCTTAACTAGACTACAAAAGTCGACTTGATTTGTTTTTAGTTCTTAAACGGAATCAAGCAATTGCAAGTAAAGCACGAAGCAAGTTTGTGGGAAGTGAAGTGGTAAATAATTAGTAATTTATTTGAAGTGCTGCCAATTCGGCTGTTTTTATAAAGTGTTGCTGAAATACCCAAGAAGCCAAATATCTTCTTTTCTTAAATTTTTAGCTTTATTTTAAGGGAAAAGTGGAAAGCTTTCTTTAACGATTTTTCAATGCACCTAAAAAACCCCTAAAAAACATTAAATCTCCCTAAAAAAACCTTCAAAAAGGTATCAAAGCTTCATTACCCCTAAAATCCCACAACACAGTTAAAAACCCCTAAATCCAGGGGGGAAATCCCCTTACCTGGCAACACTGGTACACGTAGTGTTGCGCACAAAACAAATGTTTGTATGTTTGTATCAAGGGAAATCCCCATTTTTACAAGCACAACAGCAGCGCAATGGCAGATATATGCTAGCATTAAATAAACAGAATATTTTTTATGCTAATTTGGTATTGTAGTTCTTTTGTGATGTTCTTTCTCACTGCCTTTTTCACAAAAATCTCTCTTATTCTCAATTTTAAGAAGTTTCACTTCTGTATTGTAAACACGCTATACTGTTTTTTTTAAATAAGCTGCGTTTAAAACAAAAAAACCAAGGTCAAATGTATCCGAAAGTCGAAAATACTCCAGTTTACCCTATTGTTTACTTTTTTCGCAGGCTAAATATTTTACTTATGGTTTATATTTTCTACACTCAAAAAATTTATTAGTAAAATTTCTACGTATGATATTAGCAAACAAAATATTCGTACGTTCTACAAATTCTCGTACAATATACAAAGTATTTTTATTGTGACATTTTTACGAATTCATTCGTAAAATTTTTCTGATACCTGATGTAGTATCTACGGATATATTTGTTTTATATACTAATAATATTCGTAAACAAAAAAAAATCAATTCGTATTAGTGCATAGTACGAATGATTGTGTACATATAAATAATAATATTCATAAATTTCTCGTACGAATAACTTCGTAATTTCTTTCATTATATTCGTAGTATTTACTAATGCTTTCGTACTATTTACGAATGAAAAATAATATTAGTAGAAACAATTCATTCTTAGGCTGACCGTACGAATTAATGGTAGAATGTACGAATTATAAGTAGAGTCTAAAAAAATTGAAAACCGAAATCGTTCAGTCTTGTTTGTCGAATACCTATAGAACATAAGGGGTCTTCCATAAACTACGTTACCAATTTAGGGGGAGGGGGAGGGGTTTCGAAATGCACTACGATAAGTAACGGTAGGGGGGGAGGTGTTTAGATATTGTAACGGTACCAAAAATTAAAAAAATCGACGAAAAACCTCTAATTAATAACACAATCATTTCAAAAATTTTTAACCTTACATGTTTATGTTTGATCGTCTAAATTGATGGTTAACTTTTGTTAACTTTTGTTTCAACGATTTCTTCCACCGCCTTTTCCCTTGACACAGGAACCTTTTGGTATTCCTTCACCATCTCAGCACACGTCTGAAAAATTTGGGTCTTTGCTTTTGCGACAGGCTTTGACGTTAAGGCCTGAATGTTCTTGATCAAAGGAGATACCGTATGACATGTACTGTCCTTCTCAGAAAGAAGAAATCGGTTCAAGGTCGTGTCCTACCTGCGGCTTTTATTTCGTTTTTAAAACTTCTATGAAGTGTCATAAGTTTGTATTATATCGTTTACAATAAATCGGAATAAAACATACTATTTAAATAAATCAATTTTCAGAAAGCATTTACACAAAAACGCAGAACTTGGTGCAGCTCGGGTGCAGCCTTTAAGGGTACTCTGTCAAAGACCAGGTGAAATTCTTTGCGTTAGAAATGAGGATTCACCTGAATGGGTTGACATAGAATCCGATGAAAAATTCTATTTTGAAAAATCCTCAACAAAGCTACCAGCTTCTTTTATCCCAGTGATTGAGAGCATCGAATCTTGGATCGCAGATGGAATAGCTTTTACAGATGATATTAATTATTGATTTTTTTCCAATTGTTCCTTTAATGTATCTAGTCATACTAGACACTAATACTAGTGAAAATTGTCAGAGCTAGTCAAAATATATAATCATTCGAATGAATTAATTTCATATGTCACGTTACTTTTTGGGGAGGGGGGGGGGGGGGTTGGGTTTTGAAAAGCACTACGAAAAGTAACGCAGGGGGAGGGGGGGTAAAAAACCGGAAAATCAGTAATGTAGTTTATGGACGACCCCTAAGGAACTGTATGATTGTAAAGGGACTGTAGCCTACTGGTAGAGTACGTGGCCCGTAAACTAAAGAGCTGAGTTTCAGCTCAGACAGATTTTTTTTTTTAGAAGACGAATAAAATATTCGTAATATATACTAATATACGTCGATTCTACGTATCCCATTCGTGGCTGAAATATACCAATAAAATTCGTAGAATGGACGCAGTAATTAGTAATATTTACACAAATATATTTTTGAGTTTATTTATTAAATTAATTTGTTTTTTACAAAATTGTATGTGTATCATAATTTGTATTTTGTTCAATATAATATTTTCGTTAAGTATTTCTGCTATTTTTTAAACAAAAAACACTTACAAAATTTTGGTTTAACCCTTTAAATAACCTCCGTTGCTTTAACGGTAAGTTGTTGAAAAATATTACAAATCTCTGCAATACATTGCTAAATGAATTTGTAAATAACATTTACTGCTTCCTTACTAAATCTAACCTAAATCTTACTTTGGCACAAAATCCATTTAAACGCCAGATGCTTCAATTTTGATTAATATAACTTTCGCACGAATATCTATCAAAAACAGAACAGAACAAAAACACAAAAAAAAAAAACCAACAAAAAAATTGTATGTTGAACAACTTGGAACAACAGATAAACAAGCGCAAATCGAATGTTTACGTCAGAGGTTGAATGAAAGAAACTTTTCGAAGCTAGCAAAAGCTTGACCTTTGCCCAAGTTTCACTTCAACTCATTGAATGGCAGAAACGACATTCGTACTCTTTTCAATCAGCCATTTTAACATGCCCAAGAACAGAAAGCAATCACTAACACAAACAAAAAAATAACACAGACACCTATTAAGCTCAAGGTCAACAAATATTTGCACAGCAAGGCGCGTGTTTTAAGCATAAATCAGTTACCGTTATTTCGACTTCGAACATTTCATACCACTTTCTAAGGCATTCGAGTCAATATTCGGGTGGCGTCAGAGCTTGACTCAAAGTATTGCTATTCCACTACAACTGCTGCTAGTTTTACTACTTTGTTTGTGTCGTTTTCTCCCCACCTTTTAGGTGCCTTTTCTTCCATACAATATACGACTTCCGTTACAGAACCAAGGCAACGCCAACAACACCAACAACACCAACATCAACACCCGGTTGATCCAATCAACCGCTTTTGTTGTCGCCCGCTTCTTGGGTCTTAACACTTGAGCACTAAAACTTTTCATGCTAATGGTTCATTTTCTAGACTATATTGCTGCTGGTACTGTTATTATTATTGTTGTTTTTGTAGTTGTTCTACTTCGAGTGAGTGATTCTTGCTGAATATGCTCTAAATGCTTTTTAGAGTGTTGAACTTGAAGTGAATGGTTTGCGTTACCGTTATTGTTGTTGTTGTAGTTGTTCGCAAGGAAGCAATAATGTTTAACTTATGAATTGTATTTTCGTCATGGGTCGAACATAACCTTATCAGGACATAGCTAAGTTAAACTTTCAGCCTTGCTTGACCGATTAATGTTCGATTTGTTGGAAGCTATCCATGCTTTAGGCATCAGCTTGCGGAACAGTTGGAAAGGCAGCTCAACCATTTGTTATTTAATCAGCCGTGATGTCGTCAAACACAAATGGCTGTCGTAAGATTTCTGAAAATGGATTTCTATGCTAGATTTTACTTAAACCTAAGTGTAGGTTTTTTATGTAGCTGTTAAATTATATTAATTTTAAGCTTCACTGTGTTTTGCTTCGTGTTTAGTTGATAAGCATTTTGGAAAAGGTCGCAGAAGTTTCAATTCATTTGATGTTGTTTAAAGATAAAATAATTCTTTTGGACATTTTTAAATGGATGCCTTTGGAGTTGGAGAGATGCCTTTTTAAAACGTTTTTCTTAATTTGATTTCTTTTCTAAACTTTTTCTTTGTTAATATAACGTTGACGTAGTTGTGTTAAAATATAATAAATTTTATATATCTATTCAAAGAACCCTACTTCTTTTCATCGAACTCACGCTGACGTTGATTATTTTGTGTAGAATGTTTCAGTATTTGTTCAGGATGAAATTGCATCAAAAAGGTTTTATAAATAAAAATGGAGTCTTTAAATATTATTTACAAAAAGCTCCTAGCCGAGTTTTTTTTCTAGCTTTATCAATCGGTCGCGTTCGGAAAATGTTGATAAATGCTTAAAAGGTTTAAAAGCTAATATACAGCGTGAATCAAAGTAACTGTCGCACCTACAGTGTTGCGCAAAACAATAGCAACAAAATAAGTGCGCTGCAACAAAATCGTGTATCTTTTTTAATATTGGGGACACACAAAAATGATTATAGGAATCAAAGCATTTATTCATACATCATATATAAAACAAATCAAATTCAAATTTGGTTTTGTTTTTTTTATTAAATTTAAAATTAATGTGACTACATTCAATTTGTCTGTGAGCAAAACAATAGCAACAAAACTTGAAAAATGTAAAAAGAGAACACAAGTTCGAAGAATTATTGGTAAAAGTTCCGTTATTGTAAAGCACGTATTGTTTGTAAGTCATAAACATTTAAGTTTAGTTTTTTTTGTGCTATTTGTGACATTGACTGTTCCATTTATAATGGCACGTTTTAAATACTGTGAAGCTCTTAAATTACAAATTATTTCCGAATATAAAAACGAAAATTCGCAAATATCTAACGTGAAACAGTTTGATATTAATCGTTCAATAGTTTGCAGATTAATAAAGAAATTTACCTTCACAATAGACGTAACAACGGTACATTAAAGAGGGCGACCGCGGAAGACATCGCTGCGTGATGACAGGAACATTTGTGGTGTGTTCAAACGAAATGAATTTGCCACAGCCAAAGAGGTTGTTCGGATACTTGATTTAGATATTCACCACAGCACTGTTTGAAGACGAGCCGTTGAGAACGATTTAAGAAGTTACAGACTGGCAGAGAAACCTTTGCTTACAGCTAAGCATAAAAAACAAGGTGAGGTGTTACAATTTAAACAATTCTGTCTGAACTTGTGACAAATAGTTGCAATTTATTGTTTTTTAGACTCAGTCTTCCAAAAGAGCACCTAAATTGTACCGTTCAAAAATCGAAAACCGTTTTTTTAGCGATGAATCAAAGTTCAACTTGATTAATTCAGATGGGATGTGCACCGTACGGCGCCACCTAGGTACACGACTTGAAGCCCGAAACTGCAAAATAAATTTTGAACACGGATGCGATGGCATTATGGTCTGGACTTCTTTTTCCTATAATAAAGTTGAACCATTTCAAAAAATCGATGAAGTTATGGATCGATTTGTATATAATGACATTTTAGAAAGCAAGATGCGACCACATTCAGAGTGGAATATGTCGCTTCAGTGAACGTTTCAACCCGATCACGACCCGAAGCACACTTCAAAGCTCATTAGAGATTACATAAGAGGCAAAGGGATTCAAGTCCTTGATTAGCCGGCACAGTCACAATGACTTAAATCCCATTGGAAATCTTTTTGGAATTTTGAAGGTAAAAGTTTCTGGTCAAAGGTTTCCCAATAAGACTGCACTGTATGCAGCGCTGAAACTTTAATAACATATCTACTTTAATAGAGTCGATGCCGCTCAGCTGTGCCGCGGTGATTAAGAATAATGGATCTTACACCAAATATTAAATATGTTGCTTTTGTTTTGCTCTCAGACAAACTGAATGAAATCACATTAATTTTATATTTAATAAAGAAAACAAAACCAAATTGGAATATGATTTGTTTTTAATATGATGTATGAATATTTGCTTTAGTTCCTATAATCATTTTTGTGTGTCCCTAATATTTAAAAAGATACACGATTTTGTAGTAGCGTATCGATTTTGTTGCTATTCTTTTGCGCAACACTGTATATTAATATCAATTACACAAGAGGAAACAACACTGGAAAATATATGTTGTTCTTTTACGACTCCGGACAGGAGTCTTTTACTGTATGAACCGTTTCAAAAGTTTTGTCAATAATAATAATAATATTGCGAAAGGAAATAAGTGCAGAGATTCTTCGCCGGCACGCAGGTTGCAGTATCATTTTTTCCGACGAGAAACTCTTCTTTTTGCAAGCAACCCTATCGGAAATTTCAAAGTGCTTTATGAAAAAGCAAAAAGGGCTTCACTCTGCTTATGAATAGTTCTTTTGAGAAGTGCTTTGCTCTCGCTACGAATTGAGCATCAAAAAATCGGTTTGCTTTCACTATTTTCCCTAATTTGATTAAAACAAGATTTACATCTTGTCGTTGCTGTCGTTCTAGTTCGATATATTTACTTTTCTCATCACTACTTGTCATTACTCATCACTGGTATGCGCGGGAAGTTTAATTCGTGAAAGTGTTTCAGCAAAATAGTGAAAAATAGCGAAAGGTAAAAAACGTTTATAAACAGTTTAAATATTTTAATAAAAAAAAGTTATATTTTCATAAAAATTAGTTTCTAAACATTTTTTCTAAACTTCTTAATAGCTTTTTTTACTACTTTTTATATTATTAAAAAACAGTTTCAAACTAATTAAAAACACATTACTAAAATATGTCAAGATGCATAATACTTTTCTAAACTTTTTGAAAACTTACTTTTTACTACTTTTTATATGTATTCAATATTCAGTTAAAAAAAACCAAAAAACAGTTTCAAACTAATTAAAAACTCATTACAAAGATATGTCTAAATACATAATACAAATAACGTTTTTTATTTTGCTTAAAACTTTGGTCGGTGCCACTACGGGAATGTTATGCGTTTTCTAATCACTTTCCGAAGCGATAGCAATGCACTTTTTTAATCACTTTTCGAAGCGAGAGCAAAGCGCTTTTTTTAATTACTTTACAAATGGAGAGTAAAGATCTTTCTGTAATCACTTTCCGAAGGGAGAGAAAAGTGCTTTTTGTAATCCCTTTTCGAAGCAAGAACTAAGCGCTTTTTTTAATCACTTTTCGTAGCGAGAGCAAAGTGCTTTTTCAAATCACTTTTAGTAGCGAGAACAAAGGTCTTCTTCCCAATGGCATGCCAATGTTAAAAAAATCACTATTAAAAACGAGAACAAAGCGCTATTGTGATTTTTTAAGTGCTTTGAAAGTAGTTTCGAAGCGCTTTGTTTCCTAAAGGGAAGCTACAACTTGCAAAACGATAGAGTGTACGCAGCTTGCATGGCAGATATTTTTAAAGAAAAAAACCATTGAAAGATTTAAAAATGTTTCGTCAATCATGGTTTGGGGCGCTTTTTCCGAAAAAGGCAAATTGCCCTTTTTTTATCGAAAAAGGCGTTAAAATAATTCGGAATATTACTTATGCGGCATGCCAAGCAAATTTACAGAGAGGGTCACTTCTGTTTTCAGCAAGATTGTTTTCCAGCACAAAAGGCAAAAATCGTTCAAAGGTGGTGCAGAGCAAATTTGCCATGTTTTATTTCTGTTGAAGGAATGCCCCTCGTCATCCTCTGACCTAAGCCCCCTGGACTTTTCTACTTTTCTAATGCTGATCAATTAAGCGATGAGCAATGAAAATATCAGATCATATACCTGAAAACCAGATGCGTGCCGCATTCTCGTCTTTCACAAATTGTTTTAAATTTTAAAAAAAAATTAATGGTGAAAGATTCGAATTTAATGATGAAGAGTTATAAGGAATGCCTAATTTAAAAAATTCAAATTTTTGTTTAATAAAGTTTACACAGTGATTTTGATTTATGGCATAAAACAAGTGCGACAGTTATTTTGATTCACGCTGTAAGTAGAAGATATTATTCAAGGATATCGACAACTCTCTTTTTTAATATTTTTTTGTGGGATTATTAACAGTTGACATTATATGCGTTTCTGAAACTTGGCTGAGTGTCTGTATAAATGATTCCATCTGTGATATTATTAAAAAAAAGTTGTTCAGAAATGTTAGATACGACAAAAATGGGGGAGGAGTTGCTGTTTACTGTAAAAATAGTCTGACAACCAAAATAATAGGTAAATCAAGTGGACATGGAATTGAGTTTCTAAATTTATGTATATCAGACAATAATACCAAAATTTTGTTATCATGTGCGTATAATCCCAATAAATGTCTTTCTGTTGATCCTTTGTTTTGTAAACTAAACAAATATATTTTACATTGAGGATTTTGTTCAAAAATGTACTTTTATGTGCTTAATCGAACGGCACTATGCTCAAGTCCCGCTCTATCGTCCTTGGTACCTTTATTTGAGCTGAAGTGCAAAAAATCGTGATTTTTTTATGAAAGTAAGAATTCCACACCACAAAACTAGCCCCACACCAAATAGTTTCATCCGGGATTTGAGATATATGATATCTAATGACAAACTTATGATTTTAGTCCTTAGTCCCAAAATTGTTATTATTAAAATGGTATTGAAGTAAAATAATTAGTTCAGAAAAGAAAAAAAAATTATTTTTAAGACGAAAAAAAAATATAAAAGGTGAAAAGGTTCCACTCTACATTTTTGTTCAAAAATGTTTTTTATGTGCCTAATCAAACGGCACTTTGCTCAAGTCCCACTCTATCGTCCTTGGTACCGTAATTTGCGCTGAAGTGCAAAAAATCGTGATTTTTTTATGAAAGTAAGAATTCCACACCCCAAAATTTGCCCCAAAACAAAAAGTTCCATCCTGAATTTTGTATATGTGATAGCAGATAGCAAACAGATAGTGCTTAATCCTAAAATTGCTATCTATCGTCCTTTATACTGAAGTTAGTTAGTTTAAAGTGGGCCCATGTGCACCGCGACCCATAGGATCTATTGTGCATGCCCTTAATTAACACTCCAGATTTAGGCTTTTTATAAATTTTAAAATGAGATTCTAAAATGTTCGATTGATTTTTCACAATAAGGCTATTCACAAATTGAATACGCTGGTCTGCTTTTTGTACGATTTGCTATTTGTACGCCAATTTTCGAAAGCGTATTTTGCTTTATTGCTGTTTTGCATACAAACGCAAATACGCAGGCACGCGTAATTAAAAGTAGATCTTGGACGTGTTTTTTGTACCTCGTATTTTTATGCTCTGTCTACAGCCGCATAATCACATACATCACAAGGTTACATAATTTTTCAATACGACAGTCACATGGCGAGGTGCTCACAGTTTGAACAATAACAAATGCTATAAATACGATTTGTTGAATGTACGCTAAACTGTGAATAGCCTTAGTAAATCTTCTGAAATGCAAAAGTAAAACGTTTATTTTCATTTTAAAAACGAAAATGTAAAATTTAGTCTCAAAAATGTTCCTTCGATTTTAGCAATAATCATTTTAAAATGCAATAGTAAAACAATTATTTGAAGGGTTCGGGGCAACAAGGTGCTAACCCACATAAAACAAGTTTGGAGATAAGCGTATTTGGAAGTTTGACGGCTTATATAAATCACAATTTTAAATATTTGTAATTGTTCATATTTTTCCCATAAAGAGCATTTTATTAAGTTGTTTTTATAATTTGAATTGTTAGAAATCCTGCATACAATGGTATTTGCATACTCAGAACATTAAAATCCTTCCGAAAAAATTAACATGTTAAATTTTCAATGTCGCCTTTTAACTTTATCACGGTTTTTGAATTTTCGTTTTTAGAAGTCCTTCATACAATGATATCTGCATATTTAGAACTTTAAAATCTTTCGTCTGTCAAAGAAATTAATGAAATTAATGAAATTTGTGTGTGGGTTAGCTAATTTTTGCCGAAAAAATTCGCAAGTTCAGAGTATGCATTTACCATTGTACGCAGGACTTCTAAACATGAAAATGAAAAAACTGTGAAAAAGTGTGGTTAACAGGCGACATTGAAAGTCTTTTGCAATTTGAAATTTGAGTATGTAAATACCATTATATACAGGACTTCTAAAAATTAAAAGTAAAGAAATAACTTAATAAAACACTCTTTAAAGGAAAAATATGAACAATTAAAAATATTCAAAATTGTGATTTATAAAAGTCGTGAAACTCTCAAATGCGTTAAACTGGTTTTATGTGGGTTAGCACCTTGTTGCCCAAAACTTACGACTGAATTATGTGCAGCAAAAAGAATATACGCTTGCGCTTACTAACGAATAGAGATAAGAACTTCATCTTAGGTACACATAAAAAGAGGTTTGCATACAAAACTCAATTTTGCTTTCAGTGTGGGTTAGCACCTTGTTGCCCCGAGCCCCAAAACGAAAATTTTCATTACTTCCCATTAATTCAAAAAATTACAGAAATTCCCATTTTCTTTATTAATTAAAAAACGTTTCATTGGTTTTCAAAATTATATTTTTATTTTAGTTATGTTATCATCAGCTATGCCCATCTCGTTAAAATTTGTTAGATGATACTGTTTCCCAGCGTCTAAAAAAATATAGTATTTCATTATTTTCTTGCAGGCAGTTTAAGTGATGAAATTGAGAATGAAAAAATACTTTATTTTCTGAACAAATATCAAATACACAAGTCATGAAACATATATAACAAACAATTCGTTATTAACAAGTGTTTTGAAACAAAGTATGTGAAACCAACACCACCACTTGAATTGTATTTATATATTCATTTAACTATGTCATGGTAAAACATTCCATGGAATGGAATGGTTTTTGTGGTTTGGGGTTTAAAATAACCTTGGAAACTATCTCTTTTCCCGAAATTCTTTCGGGTGTTTTTTGGTTGGAAATGAGCGATTTTGGTGAAATGAATGAAAAGTGTTGGGGTTTTGTTGGGGGCTTAAAAAATTCCTCGTAAAATATAATTTTTTCCCGATTTTCAAAGCATTTTGGTGTTGGAAGTAGTGAGTTGTTGGGTTTCATTGGGGGCTTTAAAAACCCCATGGAAAATATCTAAAACATATATTATAATTATCAAGGCTAGGATTTCGATGACATGTCATCTTTTTTCTGCTGCTTCTAAGACATTTCCTGCTTATTTAAAACGTCCATTTATGTTTCCTAAATTCCAAATATGAAAAGATTTTAGGGCATTTTTTCGTCATTTTTCATTGCTTTTAGTTTTCAGGTCATTTTTGCTAGATTTAGGGCATTTTTTCGTAATTTTTAGAGATTTTTTAGTTATTTTACTTTCATTTTTGGACGTTTTCAATTTTTAGAGCATTTTTCGGTTTTTCAGGTCATTTTAGCGTAATTTTTAAACAATTTTTTTTTTGTTTTTTCGTACTAAAAAATGTCAAAATGCAAATTTTTAAACACATTCCTTTAACACTAGAGTGTTTATAGGAGTAGCTTTGTTTATAGACTTCAATGAAAAAAAAACCCTGCGCGTGGTGAAACTGACGAAAGGGTATGTAGAAAAATGAAGGAAGTGTTAGATAAAAACTCAGAATATGCTAGAATAAAATAAATTTTAATTTGGTAATGCTTTATTTTTAAGGCTAAACTTTTCGTTTATTTTTTATGCAAATTTTTACAGTTTTTATGCCACTTTCTGCAGTTTTTAGGAAATTTTTGTCATATTTTTTTGATAATTTTTTGCAGTTTTTTAGGTCATCAAAATCCGAGCCCTGATAATTATATATAGTTTTTGTACTTAAATTGAATTTAAATGCCATTTGAATGTCTTCCAGAAGTTGTTTATATAAATGCCTCTGGAAAGAACTTCTTTATAAGGCTAAGAAGAAGCACAGTTTAATCTATAGCATGTCTTCTGGAAGCAGTGTCCCTAAGAATGCATGTCACATTTGCATCAAAAATTTTGCTGGGTACACCGAAAAAATTGTGCCATGTAAAAAAAGTGATAAACACCTATCAATTTCAACGTAGTGCCAAAAACTGTCAACTTGATGAGAAAAACGTTATTATAACAGTACTTCATGTTAAATTGACAGTTTTCACGTCAAATTGACATTAAAAATTATAATTTGATATGATACTGTATTACGTTGTAATATCAATTCATAACGTTAAAAAGAAAGGCTAGAATATCAATAAATTTTATGTTTATTTAATATGATTTCATGTTGTTTTCATATTTTTCATATCACATTTACATGAACATTTTAGATTAATATGATTGCTTATCATTTTGAAAGCAGTTGATAAAAATATTATCAAATTGATATGAATATAATCGAAATGATATAAATATTATCAAAATAATATGAATACTATCAAATTGATATGAATATTATATTCACATCAAATTGATATAAATATTTTGGAATTGATATGAATACTATCGAAATGATATGAATATTATCAAATTGATGTCAATATTATTAAAATAATATGCATTCATGTCCATTTAACGATTATTTGATTTCGATAAATGATTGATATAAAAAATTTTAAAAACAAAATTAATTTTTATCAATTTTACGTTCTTCACATCAAATGGATGTAACTATTATGAAAATGATATGTATTAATGTTTTTTTTATGATAGGTATTTTAGGTTTTTTCATATTAAATAGATATGAATATTATCAAAACGCTATGCATTAATATCCATTTTACTTATTCCCATACCTAATTGATATGAATATTATCAAAATTATGTGCATTTATATTCATTTTATGTTTTTTCATATAAATTTATTTGAATATTATCAAAATGATATGCATTAATATCCATTTAACGTTTGTTCAAAATAAATTGATATGAATATTATCAAAATTATTATGCATTATTATCAGTTTTAACGTTTTTTAAATCAAATTGATATGAATATTATCAAAATTATGTACATTTTAATACCCATTTTACGTTTTTCCACATCAAATTAATATGACTATTATCAAAGTTTAATGTATTAATATTCGTTTTACCTTTTTCTGTATAAAATTGATATAAATATTATCAAAATTATGTGAATTATTAGGATATTAATCCATTTTACGTTTTTCCATATCAAATTAATCTTAATATTATCAAAATGATATGCAATAATATACATTTTAAGTTTTTCCATATCAAATTGATATGAATATTTTAAAAATAATAATCATTAATATCCATTTTACGTTTTTACATATCAAATTGATATGAATATTATCAAAATGATACTCATTAATATCCATTTAACATTTTTCCATATCAAATTGATATGAATATTATCAATATTATATGCAATTATATCACTTTACGTTTTTGAATATCAAATTGATATGAATATTATTAAAATGATTATCATTAATATCCATTTTACGTTTTTCCATTTTAAATTGATATGAACATTATCAATAGTATATGCATTAATATCCATTTTACGTTTTTCCATATCAAATTGATATGAACATTATCAATATTTCCCCACATAATTTCATATGAATATACCAATTTCACCGCAAGCTCAGCATGAGCAAGCTTGTACGCACGCTCACAATTTTTCGTTGGTCGCTTAAGAGACAACAGCTTTGTAATAATAAGTGAAAAATTAAAAGAAAATTATTAAAAAATGAGTGAAAGTTAGTGACAAATTTGTTAAAAATTTGTTAAAAATTAGTGAAAAACAAAAAGGAAATTTACAACAAGTTAAACAAAACACCAAAAGTAGTGGAAAACAAACGAAAAAGTGAAAAATTTAATAAAACGTTGTTAAAATGGCAAGTAGATAGCTATCAAGAAAAAAGTGTGTTTTCTGAGGAAATTCTAGAATTGGTTACTCAAGAGCTGGTCATGGATCACCAAACTGAAAAAGAATCTGCAGAAATAAGTAAGTTGAAAAAGTAAGTTGAAATAAGGTATGGTATTGTAGGACGGTAATGCCAAGACTTCGAAATCGTTAAAACGTTTATGGCAATGATATTAATCATAATTCTATTAACACTGCATATTAATAGTAAGTTTCGCTGGATCCTTTTTATAAATATTTTGCAATTACAAATGTACTTTAAATATGCCTCTTTTAAAAGAAAGTAATGAAATAAAAAAATATCCTTTAACAATTGTTGTTAGCTTGCTGTAAGGCCCGGTAGTCTGCATTAGGTTTTTGAAGTTTGCGGTCTAATGGTTTCAGTATGCTAGGCATAGATCCAACACGCTACTTATGAAACCACCGCTTATAACTTCAATCAAAACAAGGTTACGTGTAACTGGCAGACATACGATAGCGGATAACTAATCAATTGAAGGAACAGAATAAAAGTCCTATTTTTATTTATAGGACTATATCTTCGAAAGGAGGCATATTTTACAACCTATGAAGTAGATGTTTTTGTTTTCCGACATTTTTGTTTTCCGACGGAACTCTTAAGATATATATTAATGATACTATGATAAGTTATTCCCCATGTAATGTTGTAAAGATTTCAAACTATTAAATTTTTGTATATTTATTATCTTATTCTATTTAACTAATTAAAATGTATTCTTTTATATTATATAATTCTTATTCTAACTAATGAATTCTTTTTTTTCTTAGATTCCAAAGATGCCGTTCACGCGATGAGTCTAAGCACAAGCAAGCAAAAAATTATTCCAGAAATATCACATTGCGTAAAAATATTACATACAGCCTTAGCATGAAAGCATCACTAAAATTTTCTTCTTTTTTGAGAGAGCTTGAACAAGGTTTACCTCACCAATCGTCGTTTCAAAAATCCGAATTTTTTCATATATAACATTATGATTACTTTGAATCCATTAAAAATACACAAACTTTCAAATTAAATTTTAAAAATGTATTGTCTACAGAAATAATTACATATAAGGAATCTAAATACAAAAAAGGATACTTTTTGACAAAAAAAAAATCTATGAACATTTAAAACTTTATAAAATTGTTAATATATATAGATTTGTAACGATAATCAAGTTTAGTTGTAAACAGATTTGAAATAATTGAATTTTCTATACACTTTCAATCCCATATTACTGGTAATAAATGCAACTTTTTAGAAATCCTTAAAATAGAAATTTTTACAGGACCACCTATACACATATAATTTATTCCCGATGGAACTGCCCTTATAAGAAATAAATTGTTTAAGTACATACATTCAAATTGTTGTATATAATTTTATATATGCAATCAATATTATATATTTTTTATAATCAATAACTTCTATTAATAAAAATAGTATATTATAAAAACTACAGACTTTTTTATTTTGTATCTATTCACTTTCCCTTAGATAGTTGATTCGATATATGAATATTCTTGCCTTGCCCTGAAACGGAAAAAGAAACAAAATTCAGAGAATTTAAAGTTTTTTATATGCGCACTGGTGATTAATTTGAGGGTTAATATGAAAGATATGTACAATATTGAAATAACAATAATCTTATCATTTCTACATTTTCTCATATTAATTTGATAAGGAAAATATAAAAATAAAATTTTAAATAATTTTAAAATTTTTCATATCAATTTGATATGTACAATATCAAAGTAATAGTATTTGCTATTAGTTCAACGTTTTCTCATATCAATCTGATATGTCCAATATCAATATCCACTAAGTGATAGTGATATTTATCATCTCTACGTTTCTTATAATAATGATATGATATGAGCAATATCAAAATTGATATAATATTACATAAATTTGATATGCCTCACATCAATATTACATTAATCTCATATCAAATATATTTAATTTTGATATGAACCATATCAAAATATATAAATTCCTTTAAAATTCAACGTTTTTTCATATCAAAAATATGCGGACAATATCAAAATGATATTAAAATCATGTAAATATGATACGTACCACATCATAAGTGATTAAATATCATATCAATTTGATACGTACCACATCAAAATTGATATAATATATTATCAATTTGATATGCCTTATATCAATATAACATTAATCTCTTATCAATTCTACGTTTTTTCAACTGAATATGATATAAAAAATATCAGAAAAACATTTTTATCATATCAATTAAACGTTTTCTCATACCATTTTGATATGAACCATATCAAAATATTATAAATTAGTTACAAATTTAACGTTTTTCATTTTAATATGATGTGGAAAATATCAAAATGATATTAAAATCGTGTAAATTAGATATAAACCACATCAGAATTATATCAAATATTATATCAAATTGATATGCACCACATCACAACTGATATAATATAATGTCAATTTGATATGCTTCATATCAATATTACAATAATTTCATGTAAATCCCACGTTTTTTTAATTAATTATGATATGAAAAATATCAGAATAACACTTCTATCTTATCAATTTAACGTTTTATCATACCATTTTGATAGGAACCATATAAAAATATTATAAATTTGTAAAAAAGTTTACGTTTTTCATATCAATATGATGTGGACAACATTAAAATTATAATAAAATCATGTACAATTTTATATGTACCACATCAAAAATACATTATTATAATATCAATTTCACGTTTAAGTTAATATTCAAATCCAAAATGAAAGTGATATAATATCAAAATTGATAGCTTTCACTATCGGCCGAAAAATGTAAACCAAATACGTTAATTTTAAGGTGGTTTTTGGTAATATTTTGGTAATATTTGGTAATATTTGGTATTTGGAAATGTGGTTTTTGGTAATATTTTGGTAATATTTGGTATTTGTACTACTATAATCGTAAGCAATTTGTAAGTTTCGATCACGATTGACTTTACCACAAAACTAAATTATTTCCTCACACACAGGCTGAAAAGCCGCTTTTTAGCTGAAAGACCTCTTTTTTAAAAAAGTGTTCACACTTAAAAAGTCGCTTTTCATTTGACAGTCAACTTGTTAATTCAAAATGGCCGCAAACAGCGGAATCAACTGTTACGGTAGCGATACCTTAACGAGCGATGTTTTTCTCTGAATGTGGGTTTACTTCTAACATCAGAAAAGTTGTACATTATTTAACTTAATTGTTATAATTGCTTTATTATGTAAATAATTTAATTGCAAAGGTGTTTCACTCTAATTTGCTGCGTTCTTTCTGTGTTTAAAAATTTAACAGCGTGAGTAGCAGTATCTGACAGTTCAACACTCTAAATTTTTGTTCATGTAGCATAGCTAATGTTTTCGCTCAATCAACCCATTAATGCTCACTACCGGAACCCGTTGAGTTTAGCTTTTGAAATTTTCAGCAAAAGCTTGTATTAATATTAGACGGAAAACTCTGAATTTAAAAAAAAAAAAATCTAAAGGATTTGGGTGTGGCGAAGCGCATGATTATAAATGCATAAGGGGTCTGTAAGTAGAGAAAAAAAAATGTAAAAAAAATTAGAAAAAATTATAAATTGGAAAATTTTCATTTCGTAACATAGGCGTTCCACTTTAACCTAATGCACTTTTTTAATTATATTTTTCTTTTTTCTTGAGGTTTATAAATAACTCACCTGATTGGCCCTGTTCACTTTTTTTTTAAATACTGCACGAACTGACGCGAAAAAGTACACAAAAAGGCTTTTAATGTCTATTTTATAAATTTTTTTGCAAAAAGCATACTTTTGGCTTTCTCTTTCTGTTGGAAGCAAAAGCTTTACAGTGGCTGAGGATTTTTAAGTAATTTTTAAAAAATGCTTTTATCGCGTATGATATATCCATACGTTGTCATTAATAGGTTAAATGGCGTCCGCTACCTGATCAGATTTAATGAGTGCTTCCATAATTTTACCATTCAGCGAAATTTAACGCAATAGTTGTGTCAACTGTTGACTCCGATGAATGCGGCTAATATCAACAGACTGATGAAATGTTAAAAACCAGTGACATATTGAAATTTAGTAATAGATTTTGACTTTACCCTAACGAATAGTCTGTTCAACAACCAGAATCAAGTTGTTTTTTGGCTTTGCAGAATTTTTCGCTGAAAAGTAAACAATTAGCAGCTTTTCATTTGACAGTTCTTCTATGGCAAAAAACTTCATATCCTGCAGCTTTTCAGCTGAAAAGCCATTAATGTCTAAAAAGCGACTTTTCGGCCTTAGTGTGAACATAGTCAGAATATCTGACAATTTTGAAATACATAGCTGACTTTCCGATGTTGCAAATTCTTCTAAAACTTTGCAAAGTCTTAGCTCCAGTGATTCAAACTCATCGTCCTTACAATCTTTTTCAGCCTCAATAAAAGGTTTTTCTAATTCTATATTCATATCAACTTAAATTGAAATGGTTACATGAATATTTGTAATAAAAATTTTTTATATAAAAATCCTGGGATCCCAAAAAAATATCCCGGGATTAAAAGGGGTTTAAATTGTCCCGGATTCCGGGATTGACTTCCTTAGTACATACTTGCATTAACCACTATGTATCAAAATTCTAAAAATTCTGCAAATGTAATGTATGCTTCTCTTACAAGCATAAATTAACTTTGGAAATTCCAACTTTCATGGTTGTCTACAAAAAAACAATTTTAGAAAAATATTTTGGATTACACTTAATTCAAGTATTGTCACTCGACGTATATTCTTTATGTTTATGTATTTTGAAAAATTTTTTTGAATTATGGCCGCACTCGCTACGCTGTGTGTGTGCCCCTTCAATGCAGTTTCTGTAAATTCTGTTTGTTTTTTGAAAAATATAAGGGATAAAAATATATGATATTCCAATAAGAATTAATCAAATGAAATTTACTTACTTTTGCTTACTTACTTTGCCACCAAACAAAGAAAATGTAATAATTTGATATATATGTCTAATAAGTAGACAGCGGAAAATATGAAATTGCATATTTGTATTGAATGATCACAAAACAATTTCGATGACACAGATATGCCGTCCCGAGAAATTCTATCTCGGAAAACAACACAATTTGTGTGATGTTTGCATGTGTGTCTAGAGGAAATACGAACATTTTGGTTTATATAAAATCTTCCTTATAGTAATCTTACTTACTTTTTGCCTCCCCACCCCCCTACTGTCAAATTTTTTGTTGTTGTAATGGCTCTCATTTTTCTCACTATTTTGTCACCGTTGTCACTGAGTTCTTTATCAATGGTACTTTAAATGTTGCATATATATCAATATATCATCGAAAAGATGACTGTGAATAAGAATGCTGTAAAAGTTAAATTTTTCATATTTAATATGCTATTTGAACAATATTGTTGAAAGTCAAATTTTCACGCCATCTAAATGTACCGACATATAAAAGGCAGCGAAATTTTGACATTTAACTTTCCAAACATGGTTGTAAGCTTGGCTGCATTGAACACATTTTTAGGTTCAGTAGCGTACTAACCGAAAGTATGCTGGAAAGAAAGCTGCAAAATGTTATAAATTAGAGGTAATCACTGCATTACCAACACGGTTTCAATATTTTAGAAATGTCGGTAACTGTAACTCCATTTAGGCTGTGTGCGAATTGATCTAAATACGACCTAAACTAAATAGTGTCGATAAGGCAGTGCTTCCTAATTTAGGAAGCATTTAGGTAGCTCGAGAATTTTCTAAATTATTTAGAAAGCCCTGCCTTATCGACCCAATTTAGTTTAGGTTGAATTTAGATCAATTCGCACACAGCCTTAGTTTTTTGTCGCACACAGCGTAAACTTGCAGTAAAAAACATAATGGCACTTCTTGCACTGTTTTCTTGCAGTTTTTCCAACTGGATTTATGTCGATCAACTGTTTACGTCGATAATGTTGTAACAGGTTGCTATATAAACTATAATTTGAAATTAAAAAGGGTTTGCTTTCTTAACTTACACCGTTTTGCTAATTTACATTAAGAAACGACTGTACAATTTTTCGCATAAAGGCTGTGTGCGAATTGATCTAAATGCGACCTCAGCTAAATGGTGTCGATAAGGCAGTGGTTTCCAATTTAGGAAGCCTGTAGGTAGCTTGAAAATTCATAAGTTATTTAGTAAGCACTGCCTTATCGACCCAATTTAGCTTAGATCCCATTAAGATCAATTCGTTCACAGCCTAAGAAAGGAATTCTGAAGATTTAAGAAATTGCATCAACTATCAGACTCAGTTTATTTTATTTATTATTATAGACACAAACCAATTGTTATTTTCCAACTTGGAAAACTACGAAAAAATTTAGAAATATTGGTGTCCATTTTCCTTTTTAGGCGTAGGAAAACAGTTCGGTACCATTTTCTCCAGTATTTCTCAACCGATTTTGATAATTTTTCTTTTAAATAAATAAGAGTAGGGAGAAGGAGTGCACAGAATGACCTTTTTGTGACCTTTGACCTGAAACATGAGCGTTCAAAACAGTATTTCTTAAATAAAAGCTAAGCTATAAGAGATGGAAAAAAACGGTGTAAGAGAAAATTTCAGACATTGCTGACATGTACATATCTTGCTATCTCTTACGGATACCCTACAATAAGCATTTTTTTATGTAACATATGCGAATATATATTGAGATTTTAAAATTTCTTACAAACAGTAAATTTTGAAAAATTCCCGTTCTTTTCACATTAAAACTATGACGATATCTCGAAAACTGTAGCTTTTCTCAGTACAACGTATTTTTGTATGAAAAGTAATTTTTTTAATCTTATACGGTATATGAGAGCTTGTTTTTGGTAATAATGTTAACGGATACTATATTAAAAAATTTTGCGTTATTATGACATGAAACTTATTGAGGCATCTCGAAAACTGTAGATTTCCTCAGTACAACGTATTTTTGTATGAAAATTTGTTGGTTAGCACTGAGCGGCAAACTGAAAATAGTAATAGATTCTTTTTTAACCTTTTTTTACGGTCATTTGAGAACGAAAGCGATTGCATATAACAGTGCAAGTCGAATGTCACAGTGAAAAGATCGAATTTTGACCACTGGCGATTTCTAGTTAACATAATTATCTATTGAAGGTAATAAAATAATTTTTACATTTTTAACACATATTTTTTTTAAACTTTATAAATATTTCAATTTATTTGGAAATATTATTAATTTAGATAATTTTTATTACTGCATAAGCAAAAAGTATGCAGCATATTTGTTGCATATGCTTTTGTATATTTTTTGCATAAAATTTGCATATCATAGATATGGAGTAATAATCCAAAACTTGACTTAAATCAGACTTTAAATAAATTTTGCATATATAAGAAATTAGAATAGGATAGATGGGTGTGCGAATTGCACAACAACCGAGTAGCTAAATGGTAAATTCCTTGATTAAATCTTATAAAAATATGCTAAATTTAGCCTCAAAAAGGCTAACCTGGCCACCTTGATTCACGATGTTTGTATTGCATCATTTAATTAGCTTGCATAAATAAAATTAACACGAGTTTTTCAGAATCCAAATATCGAGGGGTGTCTTGAACTGCTAAAATTTTAATTAACTAGAGAGTTTTCAAGATTTTGTTAATTTTTCAGTGCTTGTTTAATTTCGTCTCAGAAGTCTTAACCCTTTAAAGCGATATCTTTATCACTTTGTCTTAATTTGACTTTATTTTAATTTTGGCTAATGTTTGCGTAAACCCATTCGTTTTGTGACATCCGCCTTTGTAATTAAGAATAGCAACATTGTCCTTATTCAGTTAATAAGAGCTTTATCAGAGCTTAGAACTGATGTTGTTAAGGAACACATTCGCTAGTTTGCTCTACTCTATCGTTGTAGACTATTATTTATTTTCCAAAAAGATGCTTCTTATTTATTAAAACAGCTAGGATCTTTGTCGAAAAACACGCCAATTATAACAGGCAAAGATTACTGATTGCAGTTTTTTGCCCTAAAAGTTATTAAATATCCAGCTGACGTCATCAATTCGGCTGCCAACTCAAGTGAAGTAAATCGTTACCGATTGCAACAGCAATCATGCCATAACGATGCCATTTTCATTTCAATTGCCGAGCAAACGGATTAATCCAAGAAATTGGCAAAAACGTTCCAAGCATTCAATCTTGCGTCATTGTGTGTGTCGAGTCGTTCCATGCTGTGCCGTGCCGTGACGTGCCTCTTGCTTCCCTGTGACATTGTGTTTACGTGACGCTACAGTTAAAGAACTTTATCAGTGCAATTCTGTCTGATAGTTCGTTTTATCTATCTATCTATCCTATGTTCATTCATTCGTTGATTCTCCCAGTTGTCGTTCATTCGACGTTGTTATCCTTGTAAGGACACGCACGTGATAAGCATAGCAAAACAAAAGCAAGCATATCGGCCACTAGACGAAAACGACTACGATGATGATGATGAACGGATGAAAAATAGTAAGAGAAGTGAACGTGCGGTAAGAAACGGTAGAAAGAGTAGCGTAGCGATTTAGTTATGCAGCCAAGCGATAAATATTGAACTGAAAAAGTAGTAGTAGTAGCAGTAGTAGGAGTGTGGCAGCAATAAAATATAAGAATTTATTGTGGCTATTATTTTAATTGAAAGGAGCAATTTTTTGCTGTAACAAATGAAAAGCGTCTACTTAGCAAATTTTAGAAAAATTAGGAGCGTTAACTAGGCAACTCAGCTGAAATATAAAAAGAAACAAAATTCACCAAAATCGTAAAGAGTATAAAAATAAGAGTACGTATGTAACCCGATTCTACTTATTCAAGATCCACCAACATATTCTAGAGTTTAAAAATAAAATTTACGTATTATATATAACGTATTTCTCAGAATTTCCAGTATAACATGTGTGTGTAACTTGCTCTTAGGGTTGCCATATGTTCCGTATTTCACGAAACATTCCGTATTTTGCATGATATGTTTAAAGTTCGATGCTGGCAAAATTTGATCCCTATTCGATTTTGATCCCTAGGTAATATTTTAACTCTCCACAATCAGACATTTCGAAAATAAGAGCCAACTGCTTTTTTATATTGCCAATTTTGCATTATTTGCCTCCAGATATTAATAAATCATCTACGTATAAAATATCAATATCATTTTGCTATCTAGAGAGAGTAAGCGCCGAAGCAGGCAGACAGGCAGACAGGCGCAAGAAAACTATGTGAACAAGCGAGAAAAAAATTATTTTTATCTCATTTCTTCGCAGGGCCTAAGGCTGCCCGCCTAAGGCTGCCCGCTGAGTAAACGCTGAAGCAGGCAGGCAGGCGCAGACTGCAACCCGCTCCACAAATAACCACGCAGAGTGAATGCGAGAAGCAGATCAGATCAGTGCGACATAGTTTGTTATTGTTTTTTTTTCGCATTTATTTTGTTATGAAACCTTCTCCAGCTTAATTAACATTATTTTAATTCACACAAAAACTTGCTGAAAGTAGTCAGTGAATTCAGCTTTACCAACAACAACAGCAACGCAAAACACACACTTGCGCATCAATGATCCAAGATTGATTTATAGGTTTTGTTATTGTTATTAAATGTGTCTTTTTAATTCTTTTTTTATTGAAAGCATTGCAGTACCAAACAACACAAAGCAAAGAACAAGTTGATACTTTTGTTCTTTGTTTTTGGTTTCCTCGAAATTTGTGTTGAGTGCAGAAAAGCGGGCATAAATATGCTTATATTGCGGGCAGCAATAAGTATCTATTGTTGATATTTTTTCACTTTGCTTATTTTGTTTGGGTAACCTATACATTTATTTAATTCTTATTACTTATTGATTTACTTGCTTAAAAAATTAAGAAAAAATGGATTCATCTGACGAAATGTTTTTTAATTTCCAATGCAGCAATTTATATTGTTATGGGAAGAAGCAAATCTTTCAGAATTCATTCTATTGCATTTGTCAACAAAAACAAAACACAACTTTCACTCTATCATGTGCGCCGACTCAGCCGCTGCTGTTGTTTGTATATGTGTTTCAACGAATCTATTCTGTTGTTGCTGTTTTTTGTTTTTATTCTTTTTTTCACTCAAAAGATGATGAAAACAAAATCAAAATAGTCCACAGTTTTGTTCGGATTCCACAAAAAGTCTCTTAAATGCAAACAACAACTAATTAAAAGGATTATTTTTCATCTATTTTACATGTCCAACAAATGGTAATTTCATAAATCCATAATTTTCGTTATTTCAGTTATGCAAATTTTATCACCAACAACAACAACATAGATGCACAATAACAAAAACAATCTTCACACTCGTTGCTATGTTGTGTTTACATGGTGTTGTTTTTGTGTGTTTATCATAACATATACACGTGCGCTGATGCTTATTATGCTTGTGTGTGTGTTTCGTCCAACGAAAAAATAATAAAACTGCGTTTAAAAAAATTATACATCTTCAATTTTAACAAAATTAAGACAAACACGCAAAATCAGCTGCGAGAAACCAGGACAAAACACTTTTCTCGCTGTACCTGCTTTGGTCTGCCTGCCGTCACTATGTGGACTTCGAGCAGATTTATATGAAACTGTATGAAGCCACTTTTCTCGCACTGGTGCCTGCCTGCCTGCCTGTTTGCCTGCCTGCCTGCTTCGGCGCTTACTCAGCGGGCAGCCTAAGCAATTATTATGTTGCGATTGCTTATACCCAAGCTTCACCAAGTAAAAATTAAATTTTTCGTTCCAACAACGTGGACTTTTTTCAATCCGTAAAGGGACTTATACAATTTGATTACTTTACCTGGAGCACTCTTTACATCAAGTTGGTGAAAGAAAAACTTGTTTGCAACTCCGACTGCTAAAATTATTCGTATGTTCGTCAATTTTGCAACCGGTGAGTCAAGGCCGTAGACCTGAGAGGAGTTTTGGGGGTTCTAGCCCCCCAGAGGTCCGACATATCAATAAAAGTTATTGCATTTAAGCAATTATTTCATTGAATCACTTTAATATGTTCTAAAAAACTTACAAGTCATATACTGAAGTTGCGTTTACGTGTTACAAGTATGAGTTGAATAGTCTAAACAACAACTCAACAACTGTGAAAATCAATCTATCGTTATTTATTGGATCAAACGTGATACATTAACAATTGACATCACTACCCTTAACATCGGCAGTTGTAGATGATGGTAGTGATGATAACAGTAAAGCCAACAAGAATGACATATATACATATACTGAAAAACCTTTCTAATTCGACAGATTTTAAAGTATAATTCAGCCACCAAATGATATTAATTTTCCCTCAAGCTGTTCTCGAAAATTTTAATTTCAGCATTAATGGTTTTGTCGCTGGAGTTTGTTGGCTTACTTCAAATATGCAAATGGATTCTATTGTAATTTCTGCGTTTTCTTTAGCTCTGCTTATGGCGGTATTGCAACACAGTCTCTTCGTAATTTTCGACACAACAAAAAATGTTTATAAAATAAAATTTTCAGCCCCTTTATTGGGACTATTTTATAGTCCAGACTTTTTTTCCAATTGCTTTCGTGTGCGCCTTTTGCTTTCCTCCGACGCTGAAACGCACTTTAAGCCACTGTAAGTCGCTTTAAGTCGCGTGCTTTTCCAGCTTGCTTAGACTTTTTTCATCATTTTAAATAGTGATAAATTTCAATAAGCATCTTGTGACAAAATAAGCTTGCCTGTTTAAGCTAACTGTTAGTATGTGTATGCAAATAAGAAAATACAGCTTTTAAAAAGCAAAAATATGGCTTCAGTTAAAAATGAAGAGATGTAGCATGTTGGAGAAATCATTCCTGACTTGTGAAACATGAGACTATTCGACTACTTTAGTATTTTTTACCCAGCAAAATGCTTCTGCTGAATTGATCATACTTCAGGTTTGGTAACAGTTAAATGCTGTTGCAATTGTTTTTTTGATGCTTTAAGAAAACATAGAGCTATACATTGTTTTTGGGATGTGTCTATAAATTTTTACGTTAACTACTATATTTTCAAAGACAAAAAATTGTTAGAAAGTTTTGTTAGTCAAAAGTCAGAAAAATTTGTTAGTTAACATTCTTAAAAACTTACATAAATTATATAGCGAAACTTACTTGATCTAAAGCTCGCAATATAATGCATGTAATAATTTAATAGATCATAAAACCAATTAATTCTTAAAAAATTTTATATATTAAAAAAATTTAAAAGTTCTCTTACCCAATTTACTAACTATACCTGCTTTTGATAGAAAATTCCTGATATAAAACTGTGCTGTCGTTGCAGAAGAAATTTGTGCCCATTTAGAACACATTAATGACTTATATCTCGACTACGGTGAAAGATACAATGTTGCAATTTTATGTGGTAGTTCCTGTGATCAATATAAGAAAGCACATGAAAGAAGCGTTCGAGGCGTTTGGGAGCAGCGGTTAATGGGTTCAAGGTAAAATCAAATATACACAGGTGCTTGAGTAAGGCTGCAAAAAAAAAGCTAAACAATAGTGAAAATGAAGAAAACCATTAATATTTTTAAGTTGTTTTTGGCTTCAATTAAATCTATTCTCCTCGTGAGACATGGCTACCCTCATGACAAAAACTTTAAAACTATTATTTATAAAGTCCTTGCTCACACTAATAAATCGAGCAAAAAAGACTTTTTCAAAACTTTAAATGCGCATAACATCGGTAAAAAATAAAAAGCTAGTTAGTGTTTTTTCTTTTAATTAATTTTACTTAATTCACTTGAGGTTGAATTTTTTTTAACTGCATTTTAAGAGTGTATAATAAAAGCGAAAATTTGTGAAGGGAAGCGAGGGAAACTTTTTTTCCCTCCTGTCCAGAAAAACTGTCGGAACTCCTCTTTCAAGCCCACGAAAATAAGATATGAACAATTTACTTTCAAAATAAGTTCGTTGGAACATTATTTTTTTCAGTTAGGCACTCATTCTGGGTAGATAGCTCAGGTATTATTTTGAAGAACTACTTTTTTTGGAAATTATGAGCTTGAACGACCTCTACACCTTTTTCAAAAAATTTTAAACAAATTCTCTTTTATTCTTGAATTCCGCTTCAGCAACCTAAAAAGTTTGACAAATAAAAAAATGTACGCCCTTCTATATATATTTTTTTTAGTCATGCTGAAAAGCAGAATCATAACGTTTGAGCTTGGTGGAATTCGTAACACGATTACTGCCACTAGGGGATGGCCTCAAGGAGGGGTACTTTCACCTCTTCTGTGGACCCTAGTCGTGGACGAACTTATCGCAAGTCTCAACAACCAGGGTTTTGACACCAGAGGATATGCGGATGATCTAGTTATTTCAAGTCTGGGCAGTCATGAACCTACGATATCGGACAGAGTGCAGAGTGCCCTCCGTATAACTTCAAAGTGGTGTAAGGAAAAAGGGTTAAGCATAACTCCTGACAAAACAATTCTGGTACCCTTATCCAGGAAAAAGGGCCTAAATCTGGTAAGACCAACCCTGGATGGAAGAGTTATTGACTTTTCAAATGAGGTCAAGTACTTAGGAGTGTTTTTTGACAAGCAGCTTCGTTGGAACACCCACTTAGATTCAATTACAGGCAGGGCAACACGTGCCCTTTTTGCCTGTTAACGCCTCCATGGCAAAATGTGGGGCCTTTATAGACGTTTGCAACAATTGTGAGACCTATGGCTACGTATGCAGCACTTACTGGTGGCCCAAGGTCTAACAGCGCACAGCAGCTAATCAACTGACAAAGCTGCAAAGCATGGCGTGCATTAGTATCACTGGGGCAATGAGAACGTGCCCATCTGAAGCTCTGAATGTAATAATAGGGCTACCCCTTTAACGATCATTATCGAAAAAGAGGCATATCTTAGTGCACTAAGAATGGAGGAAATCGGTGATTACAAGGCAGGGAGTTTTACGGGTCACATGAAGATACTAAAAATCTTCGAAATTGACCCCTTTTTAAAAATCCCCGACAGGATGCTGCCGAAGGTAAACTTCTCAAAACTCTACAAGGTCGTTATACCTAATTGGCAACTATGGAGGAATGATAGCTTCACAGTTGATCCTGGCTCACTGATTGGTCAAAATTCGAAAATGGAGTAACGGGAGCGGGGATATATGGTCCCAAGTTCCAAAAAGCTCTTCTCTTCGGAGGTATATGCCATTGAAGTTTGTGTCAGAGAATGTCTCCGCAGGAAATTAAAAGGGGCTCACATCTACAGGGTTGCCCATATTCGAAGCGCCCATTTTATTTTTAAATAAATCAAAGAAACCACAATTTTTTGTCTGTTTGTCATGAATATCATTTAATTGGGTTCAAGTAGATTTGCTTACATTATTTCTTGAATATGATATCTCGTAAATGGTCGCCATTGGCCTCTACGACATATTGTGCCCGTTTTGCAGCATTTTCCATGGTTTTCTTCAACATTTCGATGGGAATGGCGGTTATTTCTTGACGGATGTTGGTTTTCAGCTCTTCTAGGGTCTTTGGCTTGTTGACGTAAACCTTTGATTTCAAATAACCCCACAAAAAGAAGTCTGGAGGCGTTAAATCTGGTGATCTTGGCGGCCAATCGAAATCACCATTTTTTGACATCAAACGGCCAGGGAACAATTGCTTCAAAAAATCGATTGTAGTGCGGCTTGTGTGTGGTGGCGCGCCGTCTTGTTCAAACCAGTAGTGCCTGATACGCTTTCGACGAACGATTGGCATGAAAAAAATGTTTATCATATCGCGATAACGCTCCTGATTGACAGTAACTCTGTGGCCATTATCATCTTCGAAAAAGAACGGCCCAATGAGCATTTTAGCACAAACGCCGCACCAAACAGTGACTTTTGCATCGTGAAGAGGTACCTCTTGAATCTCTTGTGGATTTTCAGTGGCATAAATACGGCAATTTTGTTTGTTTACCGTTCCGTTCAACTGAAAATGAGCTTCATCGCTCATGATAATTTTATGCCAAAATTGCTCGTCTTCTTCAGCCATTTCGATGACTCTTTGGGCCCATTCCAATCGACGTGGCTTATCGGCAGGCAACAATTTGTTTACCAATTGAATTTTCTACGGAAACAAATTCAAATCAACACGTAAAATGCGTTGTAAAGTGGATCGGGGAATGCCGAGCTGCTGAGAACGGCGATTTTAGGATGTTGTTGGTGACTGCTCAATACTGACTCGTACGGCTGCAATATTCTCATCCGATCGCCTTGGTCGCTTTTTATTTGGCCTCTTTGGGTTACCAAGAGTATTACCAGTTGTAAATCTTTCATACAAACGATAAATTGTTTTCTTGGAAGGCGCACTTTTCACTTCATTTATTTTTTTGAAAGCACGTTGAGTTTTCACTATTGACTTGTTTTGTTGAATGTAAATTTCAACAATTTTAGAGCGTTCGCGTGGCGTGTACTGTTCCATTGTAAACATTTGCTTGGAATGACGCTTCAAACGCGGTATGTCATTAGTCGATTTGGCATCACTGCGGAAAGTTACAGTGTTGCCAGATGGGCGCTTCGAATAAAGGCTACCCTGTACATACTTTCAGATCCTCAAGCGGCTTTAAAAGCCCTTCAAGCTTACGAACTTGAATCAAGACTAGTCTCCAACTGCGTAGAGCTAATAAATACGCTGGGACAAGGCAACAAAATAGAATTATGGTGAGTTCCAGGTCACGAAGGATTCGAGGGCAACGAAAGGGCATTTTTGCCTTGCCAAAAGAGGAGCGTCTCGAACTCTTATAGGACCTGAACTATTCTGTAGCTTAGCAAAAGGCTACATTCTAGAAAAAATTAGAATATGGGAAGATATGAAATTTCAGTGCCACTGGAACAACACCAATGAACAAAGGCAATCTAAGAAATTTTTAACTCCAAGTAAAGCAAAATTCAAAGATTTACTCAAGCTTACCAAAGCAGGCCTTAGAATTCTCACCACTTTCTTCACATGTCATTGCTCACTCAGATACCATCTTAAAAAGATGGGTCTTTCTGGATGGAAACCCCCGAACACATTCTAGTGAATGTCCGGCAGTCCACAGCCTAAGACACCTCCATTTTGGCGAAGTATTGCCCCCGTCAACAATTTGGAACACCAAGCCAGAGACAGTGCTAAAATATATAAAAAGCCTAAATCTGGAGTGTTAATTAAGGGCATGCACAATAGATCCTATGGGTCGCGGTGCACATACATTGATTTCAAATAAACTATAAACTAACTAACTATATATATTTTGTGGCGGCCGTAGCCTAGTGGTTAGAGTGGGTGGCCCCTAAGCTAAAGAACCGCGCTAGCCCGGGTTCTATTCCAGCTCAGACAGAAAGTTTTTTCAACTGAATTAACTTTTCTGTTCGGTCGACACCTCTCTGCAGACAATGGCAAACCTCAGAGAGTAAAAATTGCCATGTAAAGCTTCTTGAGAACATAAGCCGTTCGTAGTCGGCATAAAACACGTAGGTCCAGTTCTCGGTCATTTGTGATCAAACATTTATTTGTATTTTGTATTTTGAGTTATATATATTGTTGACAAATAAGATTAAATCTTTTGAATGCCACATAGATGATGGAAATAACAACATTATACTTATATTAAAAACTAACTAAAACTAACTTAAACTAACATCAAAACTTATGTTGTACATGTTAAAAAGACAATATAGTATTTAAGAATTGATGACAATTAAAACTGTATAACATAATGTAAAGCACTTCAAAGTTAATCAAGAGAATAAAGCAAAAAAATAGAAGTTAAAGGAGAGAAACATAGAAAGAAATATTAGGTTTTTAAGAAAAATGTTCGAAAACTAAATGCTTAAAGGTATTTCTATTAGCTATATTTTTAATATGTGTGGGTAAAGAATTCCACGATCTGATTGCGCTTACAAAAAACAATCTACTGGAGTTGATGAAATTATATCTGGGAATTAAAATGTTCATGCCTCTGCTAGATCTACAAAAAGATAGTTTTTCGAACAAGTAGCTAGGGCTCTGTGTGATAATTATTCTATGCAGGAACACACAGCTTCTTGCTTCGAGATGATTTAATAGGCCTCTTCCAAGTAATTGTTTCGAAAACATAGTTACATGGTCATATTTCCTTAGGCCATAAACGTAGCGAGCAGCATTGTTAAAGGCAACTAAAAGCTTATGCGCCGACCGCGAATCAAGCTTGCAATATACTGCTTCCGAATAAGTAATTAAAGGTAACAAGAGCTGCAATACCAATTTTCGTCTAATTTCTACGTTTACAAACTTTTCAGTTATTCGCATGCTTCGTAGGCCAAAATAAACTTTTTTAACACAAGAGTTAATATGATCCTCACATGACAGAGTTGAATTTATTATAAAACCGAGGTTAGTTACTTTGCTAACCAAATTGAGCTTCACGTTATTGAGAAGAATTGGAGGCAAATCTTGAACAAAAAACATATTTTTCATTATTGGTAAAACATGTGATTTTAAAGGGTTTAACATGAGCAGATTATTCTTTGCCCATTCAGCTATCATGTTTAAGTCCTCATTAACTCTGACACAAAGATCCTCTATCAGACCGATTGGCCTGGACATATACAACTGGAGGTCATCAGCGTAAGCGTGCATTTTAACGTGCTGACACCTGGTGAAGATGTCATTGGAAAACATTGAAAATAACAATGGGCCAAGAACTGAGCCTTGCGGCACTCCGCTATCTATAGTTTTAAGTTCTGAAAAATTTGACCCAGATTTAACCTTTTGTGATCTACCAACCAGATAGTTATGTATTAGACGAACAGCAGCTGCAGAAAAGCTAAAATTTTGCAAAAGTTTTCTACATAGTATTGAATGATTGACTGTATCAAAAGCTTTTGTAAAGTCTAGCAAACAAAGTAATGTAATGTGACCCATATCATACGGAACTCTGATATCATCAAGTATTTTGACCATTGCAGTCGAACAGCTGTGACCAGGCCTAAAACCAGACTGAAGATTAGACTTTAGTCCAGAAGTGCGCACATGATTAGAAATCTGCTCGGCCATGAGCGACTCACAAACTTTAGACAAGCATGTAGCATGAAGAAGTGAAGCAATAATTTATTATATGGGTGAGCGGACCAATAACGAAAGGCAACAAGAGTTTAATAAATTTAATTGAAATACCATCCACCCCAGAGGAATTTGATTTGATTTTTTTCAGGCAGCGCGCTACATCTAGCTCATTTACTGCATTAAAATAAAATTCATTATAATCATTATTTACAGATACAGTAATGCTACTATCAACAACATTGAGTATGTTTGAGTTATCACATGAGGAGTTAGCAACAAAATATTCATTCATTATATTTGGGTCAATCTTGCAGCTTTCAGATTGTTTTTTGCATACTCCGATACCTTTCAAATTGTTCCACAGCTGTCTTGAGGGCAGTGAGGGATTAAGCTTTGACATAAAAAACGTAGATTTAGATAATCTTACAGCAGAGGTAGCCTCGTTTCTTGCTGTTTTGTATGCTTCCCAATTTAAAGTAGTGGGATTTCGCTTCCATTTGTTGTAAGCTTTAAAACGGGTTTTTATGGCTTGTTTTACAGATGGTGTGAACCAAGGACAAGAGGTATTTATGATCCGACGCGTTCGAACGGGTACATGCGTATCAAAAAGAGTATTAATCCTATTGATAAAAAAGCTCAGTTTTTCATCAACCGTATTTAAATACCAACAATCCGTCCAGTTTGTTAGAGTTAGATCAGTATTCAATAGAGCATAGTATATGGACTTAAAGTCACGAAAAGAAAAGTACATTTCACTAGTTTCAGGGACAAGAGGTGCGATACCGACATTAAATGAACAAAAGATGAGATCGTGATCAGATACGAAAGATATCTGATCAAAGAGTAAAACAGACGATGGATTTGACACGACAAAGATGTCTAATAGACTGGGTTGAGCATTGTTTGCAAAACGAGTTGGCATCGAGCTATTTACTAAATTGAGACCGAATTCAGATAAGTTGTCAAGAAATTTTCTTGACACGCTATCGTTGTGCAGCAGATTTATATTAAAATCACCACATAAAACAAAATGTTCATAGTCGATAATACAGTAAGACAATGTTGCAAACAAGCGCTCAAGACTACAATTACGACTAGGATTATACACACAGGACATTAGAACTTTACTTTGGTTACTACCTGACAACTCAACGTTTAAAAACTCAACACCAGATTGACACGACATGCTAAGAATTTTGGTTTTTAGATAATTTTTGCAGTAGATAGCAATCCCACCGCCTCTTTTATCAAGTCTATCATGACGTAACAGTTGATAATTTTTAACAAGCACATTTAATAACAAGCACAACACAATTGATCAATAGAAGATAGGTCAAAGTCCTTCCAAGGGCTGAAATGGCCAGTTTATTTTTATTTTTATATATATTTTGTCCAATCCATTTTTTCATTCCATTTAAAATTTAATTTCGAATACTTGGCTTCTTGATATATATCTATTCAGTGAAATGTAACTTATTTTTAAATATTTTGCAAATAATATATTTGTCTTGTAAAATTTGTGGAAATTCGGCATTTTTTGTGCATATTTCATATTTGTCCCGTATCGCTAGTAAAAAAAATTTGGCAACACTACACGCTAAACGCACATTTTGACTTTAAGACAGAGACCGAAAATACTTTGAAAGCTGAAAGATACAGGCAATGCATATTAAAAGCTTCTGAAAATGATTTTTGTATGCAAATCTTTTAAATCCATTTCATGTTTGTACATTCGTGCTGTGTTTTTGTTAAGTTTGTTGCCTGTTTTCATTGCTTTGCCTCAACCCGATTAGAGATACAAAACTTCTACTTAGATGCTACAGTTGGAGCCCATAACGGATGCCCCTAGTGTTGAAAATTGAATTAAAACGGATTTTATCGCACTTCATACCAACACATACTCATTCTCACCAACACACAAACACATTTTAAAACGTACAAATGTGCCGCACTCTGACATAAGCACCAACACGCATGTTAATTAAAATTTACTGCTATTGCCAATGTGTGCACGCAGTCATGTTTGTTTTAGTGTGTGTGAGTGTGTGTGTGAATGTTGGTGTGGGTTTTCAGTTAGATTTGCTCAGCATCGCCACCACCACCAAATAAACTGCGAACTTTTGGTCTCAATTCAGTCGTATTCGTCGTAATTAATTTTAATTCACGCAACAAGGATACGCAGAATCTTACTTTGTTGCTTTAATTAAATACTTAGGAATCAAGGTTCGTGTGCTTGTTCACAAGATGGCAATTGGCAGGAGTAGAGTCGTTGTTAAAACAGCAAGAATGAGTATGAAACGCATTAAGATTGAAAGTAACTGATTAACGCACTTGTTGTGAGTTGTATCTAAGAGTTGAAAGAAATTTCGACATTTTGTTTTAATTCTTAAGAAAATTTTAAGTGACTTTTTTAAGTCAAAGCTTTTAGTGTCAGTAGTGTCTAGGTCTCTAGAAAAAGGAGAATTTAAAAAGTTAATTTTCAACAGCTTCTTTATATATCAAAGTAGTGTTTTTTATAACATTATTTGGATCTTTCAATTTTGATAATAAATTTAAATAAAGTCAAAGCTAAAGTCAAGTTTAAAAATAAATATTCTCATGGCCGATAGTTAACGAAATATAATCAAAAGAAACAAAAAACTTTGTCTTGCATAAATATGAGTAAATTGATCAGGTTTCTTTCAAAATCTTCAAAAACTAGCTTTAAATTATCTTCGAGTTGGCTGAAGTAAAAATACCAGAACAGTGTTTTGTAAATTATGCATGTTTTATAAATTGACGTAATTTCGTATGAAGGATGGGTGTGGATTTCATTTAATTTTGCCAAAATAAAAATACAGAATACGTTTAAGATATCAAAAATAATGTGTTAAATATTCAGTCAATACACACATTTTTGTGGAATTTATTAAGACTATGTTACTTTGATGACGTCACTTTGTATGGGAGGTAGGCTTAATTTTATACGTTTTAAGACTTAGAACAAAATTTCAAATTAACAGTGCATTTTAAAGGATAAAAAAGATAAAGGATTTTTCTAAGGATGTGTGCAAAATTTGAATTCATTAAAATAATACATGTGAAATTTGAAGAGATTTACCTTTTTTATATAGCCACTTTATACTGATGTTAGGCGTATTTTTATCCTTTTTTAACAAGTATAACCACTGAAATATGTATATAGCGATATTCAAAACAATAATAAAAATACCGACACCAACAAAACCAACTGCTCAAATTCTTAACAATTTTTCTCAAACCATTTTTTTTAAATCAACGGGCGTGATTCCATAAGATGTCTTCATCGGAATCACAATGTTTTTTCTTCACTGCTGTGCAAGGAATTAAAAACTGTCGTCGAGGAACTAAGAAAAAATTGGAAAGTACCGGGAATTGATAATTATAATTTAATTCAAAAAGCACACTTAAAAAGATTATTTAAAACCAAATTAAAATTTCTTGTTCCAGGTTTTTTTAAACCATCGACAGAATTGCATTGTGAAGAATTATAAGAAAATTCTCAAATCCAAAACTAAAAATTTTTTATATAAATCAGGACTTAAAAATAAATTGGTGCAAATTCCATTTTTTTTACCTGAGCAACTTAAGACCTTCCTTAACACTGTTTTGTTAAACGTTCTGTTTACAGTTTTTTCATCACTTTCATAAAAACCTTTGGTTCACGGTACGAACGCAGATCTCGTAAGCATCTTATATTAGCTGTAAGTTCTATGGTATAGTGGAAATCTACGGAGTTATCTCCATGGTGTATAGCGATTATATGCATAAAGATGACCTTTGTTTATACTTTAGCTTTTCCTTCGACCTTCCGATTTGGAAACTACAAAATTCAAGCGGAATGAATACTTAGAAGGCCCTGTATCTATAAATCTATAAAACAATATAATCCGAGTCCCAAAAAGATTTTTTTTTTGTTTCTGAACCAATCGGTTTTGCTTTGAAAACAACATTCGGATTTTTAAAGATTGTCAGAAATGGAGTCCGTATTCCGACCACATAATTAAATATGTAAAAATGGAGTACACAATTTATCAAGTATTAAATTTATTGTTAAAAGCCAAATTTTAACTGAGACTTCATAAAAAAAAAATGGCAATTTCTACCCTAGAATGGACTTTTTAGATTAAGCTTCTGTTGATCTTTCAATACAAATGATCGAGAACTGGACCTACGACTTTAGTGCCGACTCCGAACTACTTATGTTCTCAAGAAGTTCGCTTTACAGTTTTTACTCTCTGAGGTTTGCCCTTGCTTGCGGAGATGTGATGACCGAACAGAAAAATTAATTAAATTGAAAAACATTCTGTTTGTGTTGGGAATTGAACCCGGGCTACCGCGGTTTTTTAGCTTAGGTGCCACACACTCCACCCACCAGGCTACGACCACCACATACTTCTCGAGACATTTCATACTTCTTTTAATTACATGGAACCATCGCTGCATAACAATTTTCTAAGAAGTTTTGTTCAAGCATGATGACAGTCAAACTATTGTGCAAAGAAAAGGGCAACCTTTGCTTTAAGAGTTCAATAAAATTTTCAATCAAACTGTTTTCAAAGTACGATCAGGGAAAAGTTGCTTTATTGCCGAAAACAGCATACTACAACACCATTCGTTGAATTACATAAAGCCGTGTTATTACTTCCGCTTCTTATAGCTACTTACTTTACAGTTCAACCAAAATCCACCAAGCTTTTTAAGTTTGAAGCAGCACACATGCCAAACAAAAGCCTAATTTTCATCACCATGTATGAAGGTAAGATTGTCGACTCTGTGCCACCCGCTACCTTACCACACACCACCATATGAAAATTGTTTGGATCTGCCTCAGTAGTCCTATGCTTAAGAATTCAAAAGTGAAGCATGTACGATTTTTCTTCATCTAAGACGAAGTATGCTGAATCGGCTATACATTTAATGGACGAAAGTTATATATAAAAGTTACAAATCCCTACACAAGAGGAGTGCTAAATCTAGTTTTTGCAAAAATAGGTTTATTTTATAAAATATATATCTTTTTTGGGTTTAAAGAATACACCTAATCCTGTTTTTGCACGGTCTTTTTTTACACGATTTTGAAATAACACGGTCGACAGAAATAAACTTATCCTGTTTTTACACGTTATTTTCACGTTTTGATTTTTTTTTACACGATATTTTCTGGAACGTATGTACCGTGCAAAAACAGGATTAGGTGTATTTATAATAAAATAAAAATAAAAATAAAAATAGAAATAAATATAAAAATAAAAATAAAAATAAAAATAAAAATAAAAATAAAAATAAAAATAAAAATAAAAATAAAAATAAAAATAAAAATAAAAATAAAAATAAAAATAAAAATAAAAATAAAAATAAAAACAAAAACAAAAATAAAAATAAAAACAAAAATAAAAATAAAAATAAAAATAAAAATAAAATTAAAAAAATAAAAATAAAAATAAAAATTCAAATGACGAGATATTTTTAAATGCTTTTACCTATAACTTTACCAATGCGTTCGGTAAAAGAGCGGTCTTTATTTGGTTTAAAGGTCTAGTTTTTTTCTTTTTATCAACGTTTACATTTTTAAAAGTGAGTTAGATATAACGAAGTTACATAATAAAGTAAACATGTACCTACCTAAAATCGATTTTTTTGACAACAAATCCCGATTTCGAAGGTATAGTAAAAAACTTAGTATGCTGTTATCTTATATTTTATCAAAGAGAAAATTTATTTTTCTTCATATATGATCTGTTCAGAGCACAAGTGGCGTAAGTCCATTTTTTAGGGAAATTGAGTTAGGTACGTAGAAGTGAAGAGGTAAATTTAACCTATTTATGAGTACGGGCTAGAAACTCCTAGCTTACGTAATATCTGAACAAAATGCAATACTTTGTTGTTGCTCTGACAAATAACATTATTTTTTCAGAGCACAAGTGGCGTAAGTCCATTTTCAGTAGTTTTGAGGAAATCGAATATTTAGAAAAATTCTTAAGATAAATTACAAGTATGAAGAACTCAGTTTTGCTTATAAGCTAGGTCAAGAGCATAATTGGAGGTACCCAGAAAAATTCTTATGATAAATTTCAAGTATGAAGAACTCAGTTTTGCTTATAAGCTAGGTCAAGAGCATAATTGGAGCTATACATATCATTAAAAATAAACTAATTAATATTATAATAAAAAAATTAAATGAAAAATAAACTAATTAATAAACTAATTAAAAATGTGGCAGAATATTGCATTTTAGTAAAAACATTTGGAATTGCGCCACTGTAAATTATTTTAAATTTCTCGTTTCCGCTGTTGGAAAGAAGAAGTTGGACAAAACCACCCCTTAGCGATTATCTTCATTATTAAGAGAGATATAAAATGAATGGACCTTCACCACTTGTCCTCTGAAAATTTTTTAAAAATCCTCCTTTCTCCTTTTTACCTAGAAATTGGACAATTCACCTCTTAAGGCCGCTTTACATTATCCTACTGTGTGTTAACACATGTCAAAATTTTCATGTGTGATAGACAGTGAGATGGTGTAAACAACGGAAAGCAATGTGTGTGGATTTTTTTGGCATGTCGTACCACATTTTATTTTTTGGTTTGTTTCTAATATCATCACACATTCTATCCCACCAGAGATGCATTTTACCATAAACTTACTTGAAATTTATTATTTAAGTGAAAAAATTTTAAACTCGCAAAGTATTTTCAAATGGAGTAACAGAAGGAAGCAGTTTTACAGCTTATTGAACTTTGTAGGGGCTTTAAATTCATTAAAAAACCGATTCATTACTCAAATTCTCACGTTTTAGTATAGTGTAAAGCATAAAAATGTGGTGCGACTCTGTGAGATAGTCGAAAATCTAAAAATTAATTTCTTCATACAAAAATTAAAAAGGCAGCATGATGAAATTCAATAATACTTTCTATCTCACATGTGGTAACACACGTTAGGACAATGTAAAGCGGCCTTTAGCAAGTATCTTCATTATTAAGGGAGATATAAATTGAATGGACTTACACCACTTGTCCTCTGAAAATCTTTTATAATTTGTTATTTCCGCTGTAAAAATGTAATGGAAAATATTTTTAAGTTTTTTTTTATGAGGAATGACAGCATTTTTACATAGAAGTTCGACAAAACCATCTTTAAGTGATTATCTTCATTATAAATGTCCATTCATTTTATATCTCCCTTAATAATGAAGATAATTTCTAAGGGTGGTTTTGTCCAACTTCTAGGTAAAAAAACTGCCATTTCTCATCAAAAAATTCTTGAAAAATATCTCTTATTAGATTCCTACAGCGGAAACGAGAAATTTATAAAAAATTTCAGTGGCAAGTCCAAATGCTTTTACTAAGATGCAATATACTGCATCATTTTTGTGTATTATTTAGTTTTTTTTACGATATGGATAGCTCCATTTATGCTCTTGACCTAGCTTATAAGCAAAACTGAGTTCTTTATACTTGGAATTTATTATAAGAATTTTTCTAAATGTTAAATTTTCTCAAAACTACCAAAAATGGACTTACGCCACTTGTGCTCTGAGCAGCTCATATATTAGGGTGTATCGAAAAATTAACATCCAATTCCAGCCCTTAATAATGAAAAAGGAAGGAAAGACAATGCAGAAAATATTTTTTTTTAAATGAGTTCCTGGTTCCCCAAATAGCAGTTTTCTTTAGAAATCATGTGTTTTTGTACTGGAGCCCATCTTACCGTAAATTTTTTTACAAAACCCACCATAGATCTCGATTCACCATTAAAAACAACTAATGCATGCAAATTTTCGAAGAAACCAGGCAGGTACAATAGTGTCACCATAGAAATAAAAAACTCTTATTTACAATATTTTCGACTTCTTTTGTACTTACGGTAGCCCATATTACGGTACAATTTTTTTACATAAAACAGCAGAGATAGACATTTTTCATTAAAAACAACTTATACCTGCAAATTTTTAGAGAGATCATACCACTTGCAGGTGTGTGCATAGAAATAAAAAAACCATTATTTACAATATTTTCGACTTCTTTTGTGCTGGAGCCCATTTTATGGTATAATTATTTACATAAAACACCATAGATATCAGTTTGTTATTACTTATGTATACAAATTTTCAAAGAGATCAGACATGTGCAGGAGTGTCGCTATAGAAAAAAAAATTACATTATTTGCAATATTTTTGATTTCTTTTGTACTGGAGCCCATCTTACGGTACAATTTTTTGCATAACACACCAAAGATGTCTATTTTTCATTAAAAACAACTTATGCATGCAAAATTTTAGAGCGATTTAACTACGTACAAGAGCGTCAGCATAGAAATAAAAAAACCATTATTTACAATGTTTTTTACTACTTTAGTACTGAAGACCATCTTACGATACATTTTTTTACTAAAAGCATCATAGATATCGGTTTTCCATTAAAAACAACTGCCGCATGCAAATTTTCGAAAAGATCAGCACGTACTGGAGTATCACCATAGAAAAAAAACCATTATCTACAATATTTTCGACTTTTTTTTACAGGAGCCCATCTTACAGTACCATTTTTTACAAAAAGCATCATAGACAACAGTGCTGTTCTAAGAGGTGTGCTCACAGATGATGACAAATCTTTGGTAGGGCAGACATTAACAAAGCCCTAACTGGGATTTGACCGTAACTGGGAATAGCCCTAATGCATAGATATTTTGCAAATACCACGATGCATGGCTATTTGCCCGTAATTTTGAATAGACTTAATTTGATTTTCCTGAAATTTTTCTTATTACGTAATAAAGTAGTCCAATTTATTTTTGTAATTTATGTCCGTACTGCTGTACGTAGTAAGATCTCTCTAAAAATTTGCATGCGTAAGTTGTTTTTAATGGAAAACCGATATTTATGGTGCTTTTTAATGGTTTTATAATGGTTTTTGTGTATCTATGCTGACACTACTGTACGCAGTGTCTTTAAAAATTTCCACACATAAGTTTTTTTTAATGAAAAAAATTATTTCTTTAGTGTTTTATGCAAAAAATTTTACCGAAAGATGGGATCCAGTACAAAAAAAGTCGAAGATATTGTAAATAATGATTTTTTTATTTCTATGGTGACACTCCTGTACGAGTTTGATCTCTTCGAAAATGTACATACACAAGTTATTTTAATGGCGAATTGAGATTTATGGTGGGTTTCGTAAAAAAGTGTATCGTAAGATAGGCTCCAGGACAAAAGTAGATGAAAGTATCGTAAAAAATGTTTTTTTTTATTTCTATGCTGACACTCCTGTACGTGTTTGATCTTTTTGAAAATTTGCATGCATAAGTTGTTTTAAATAGTAAATCGCAATCTATGGTGGGTTTTGTAAAAAAATTTACCGTAAGATGGGCTCCAGTACAAAAGTTTTTTTTCTGACACTAAATACTATACGAATTCGATCTTTTCGAAAATTTGCATGCAAAAGTTGTTTTTAATAGTGAATCGAGATCTATGGTGGATTTTGTAAAAAAGCATACCTTAAGATGGGCTCCAGTATAAAAATAGGTGTAAGTATTGTAAATAATGGTTTTTTTTATTTCCATGCTGACATCCTGTACGTACTTGATCTTTTCGAAAATGTGCATGAGCAAGTGGTTTTTAATGGTGAATCGAGATCTATGTTGCGTTTCTTAATAAAGTATATCGTAAGATGGGCTCAAGTACAAAAATACACGGTTTCCATAGAAAACCGCTAGTTATGGAACCAGAAATTAATTTAAAAATAAAATATATATTTTCTGCATTGCCTTTCTTTCTTTTTTCATTATTTAGGGCCATTTTGTTCACAGAGAGATAAATTTATCCCCGAGTTAATTCCATGATTTTTCCAGTTTTTCATTTGTTCACAGCGAGTTAAGCATTTAACTCTTCAAACTGGAGATAAAAATGGTGGCGAGATAGCTTAACCCCAGAAATATTTAACTCGTGAAAATTGGTGAGATAAGATTTTTAATTCGCTCTCATCACTCTCATTTTAATATTTTTTGTTTA
Source organism: Dichetophora obliterata (assembly GCA_963920525.1). Classification (NCBI taxonomy): domain Eukaryota; kingdom Metazoa; phylum Arthropoda; class Insecta; order Diptera; family Sciomyzidae; genus Dichetophora; species Dichetophora obliterata. Next base: position 30,821,250 of record OY986437.1, read on the forward strand.
CTTGGTGTCAAAATATTGAAAATACAGACTTTTAAGCATATGGAAACAGTATTGGGGGTTACTGATTTCGAATCTGATGTCAGAATTTTAAAATTTGGATAAGGTTGTCACCTTAATTTTTATTTTTACGAATTCGGGGCTGGCGCGAACTAAAGGGTAAAAATGGGTCGCTGAATCCGAATCCGTTGTCAGAATTTCAAAATTCGTAAATTTTTCTACACATAGGGTTGCCACCTAAAAATGTTTTATTTTTAGAATTTTAAACATGAGGGAACAATATTGGGAGGTTACTGATTTCGAATCTGAACTCAAAATTTTTAAATTCATGATGGTGGATAGGGTTGCCACCTTAATATTTTAAATTTTTATGAATTCGGGGCTGGCAAAAAAAAAATGGTACACAAAAAATGGGTCGCTGAATCCGAATCCGTGGCCAGAATTTCAAAATGATAAAGTTTTGAAATAATAGGGTTGCCACCTAATAATATGTATTTTTTAGAATTTTAAACATCATTTAACAGTATTAGGGAGTTACTGATTTCGAATCTGAAGTCAGAATTTTAAAATTCAAGATGGTGGATAGGGTTGCCACCTTAATTTTTTGTATTTTTATGAATTCGGGGCTGGCAAAAAAAAATTGTACACAAAAAATGGGTCGCTGAATCCGAATCCGCGGTCAGAATATTAAAATTATAAAATTTTGAAATAATAGGGTTGCTTTTACTTTTGAAAATACATATTATTAGGTGGCAGCCCTATTATTATAAAATTTTATCATTTTGAAATTCTGACCACGGATTCGGACTCAGCGACCCATTTTTGCGTACCATTTTTTTGCCAGCCCCGAATTCATAACAATACAAAAAATTAAGGTGGCAACCCTATCCACCATTTTTAATTTTAAAATTCTGACTCCAGATTCAAAATCAGTGACTCCCTAACACTGTTAAATGATGTTTAAAATTCTTAAAAATACATATTATTAGGTGGCAACCCTATTATTTCGAAACTTTATAATTTTGAAATTCTGACCGTGGATTCGTATTCAGCGACCCATTTTTGATGTACCATTTTTTTGCCAGCCCCGAATTCATAAAAATACAAAAAATTAAGGTGGCAACCCTATCCACCATTTTGCATTTTATAGTTCTGACTTCAGATTCGAAATCAGTGGCTCCCTAATACTGTTAAATGATGTTTAAAATTCTAAAAAATACATATTATTAGGTGGCAACCCTATTATTTCAAAACTTTATCATATTGAAATTCTGGCCACGGATTCGGATTCAGCGACCCATTTTTTGTGTACAATTTTCTTTTTGCCAGCCCCGAATTCATAAAAATACAAAAAATTAAGGTGGCAACCCTATCCACCATCTTGAATTTTAAATTTCTGACTTCAGATTCGAACTCAGCGGCCCCCAATACTCTTTCCTCATGTTGAAAATTCTTAAAATAAAACATTTTTAGGTGGCACCCCTACGTGTAGAAAAATTTTCGAGTTTTGAAATTCTGACAACGGATTCGGAATCAGCGACCCAATTTTACCTAGTGTTTCTCCCAGAGAAATTTATTTCGCATAAATAAACAAGAAATTAGGTGGCAACTTTATCCGCCATCTTGAATTTTAAAATTCTGACACCAGATTCGAAAGAAGTAACCCCCAATACTGTTTCTTCATGTTTAAAATTCTTAAAAAAATGTTTAGTTGGCAGCCCTGTGTAGAAAAATTTCAGAATTTTGAAATTCTGACATCAGATGCAAAATTAGCGATCCATTTTTACCTAGTGTTCACTCCAACCCCCAAATTCGCAAAAATAAACCAAAAATCCCCACACATTTTTTAATTAATGAGCAACACTCTAACATTCCAATGGAAATCGAGATAAACTGAGAGCGAATTTATGCTCTAAGCATAAAGCTGGGATAAAATGTGAACAAACCCACTTTTTTATCTCCCGATTTATACGCTTGGTATAAAATTAACCTAGAGATAGTTATCCCCGAATTAAATCATATTTATACCCTTTGTGAACAAAATGGCCCTTAGGGGTGCAATTGAGTGCTAATATATATTCTTAAATTTTTTTAAATTTAACATATTTTTGCTATATCAGACAATTTTCAGTCAATTTTCTTTAATATAGCACTCATAAGGGCAATAGTAATAACTTGCTTATTAAAAAGTTACTCTGAAATATAAGCAAAACTAGGGTTTGTAGAAAAATGATGAACGAACACAAAAAAGACGCGTTGAAAATTTTTCGACACGAAGTACAAGAAAGAAGATTTTTTTTTTGTGTTACTATGCGCCAGATTTTGACGAAAGAAATATTTGCGGAGTCTTACTCGTGCAGCAAGTTTCTTTAAGAAATCATCAAGACAAATTCGTCAATGAAGTTGCAGACTGCTGGGTTGGCCGAACACCTTAAAGCCATTTTTAACCTTTAAGTAAATATTCAATTACGAAAATATTTCGTTTGGCTTTTCAACGCTTGCTGGTGTTGGAGCCAACGTGGTTTATCCTTTCGAAACGCTAAAAAGCATATCCGCTCTTGATGCCAAAGTGCGCCATCACAGCATGCCGCCCGCCAAGCATCGCTTTTAAGTCAGTCAGATTCCATAAACACACTTTTGATGTTTAACGGTGTAGAGCGTGTTTGTTGTCGTTGTTGTTGTTGTTGTTGTTGTTGCTGGTTTTTGGGTGTTATTGCTGTTGTTGCCACCGATAAAAGCATAATTAAATAATGGCAACCCTTTTTTGGCCGTAATCCTTGTGACGTGGAATTTGCTGGAAGCGCTCGAAGTCGCGGCGCGTCATTAAATTTGTGAAAAATTAAAATTGAAAATTTATCCCAGCTTGCAAATATGAGCCCAGCAGTAGTCGTCTCATTCTCGCTTGGCACGTTTCACACTTATCACTTTAAGTTTTTCGCTCGACTCAATTTGTGTGCGTGCTGCAGATGCGGTTACGGTTTTAGGATTCCCACTACTGCTGCTGGCTGAAAAGCCGTTTTAATGGCGGGGTTAGCTGCCATCAAGTAGGCTTCGCATTTGTAACATATACAGTATGTAATTTGTTTGCGGTTAGCGAGTTTAAATATTGTTTGGTTAACATTAACTTTTATTAAGCGGGTCTTAGGTGTTGTTACCAAAAATTAACCGCAGTGCGAAGTAATATTTACATATTTTTTCGAGTTAGTTTTATAATAGAATAGCTTTAAAGAGTATTTAAGGTGAATTGTTAAATGTAATTAAATATTTGCAAGGGAATAATTTACGCTTTTACGAACTTTTCTTTTGTTTGTAATTCTTATAAAACATCACACTTTGAATTTTCAAAAATTTTATAATTTTACTAGCTGAACCCGGTGTGCTTCGCTACCCCCCTCGTACCAGGATTGCATTTCAAAATTGTGGCAATACCAAAATCACTTTTCACGCCATTGAATTTTCGAAATAAGTCCACCCCAGCGCCACCTACCGTGTCCATTTATACACAAATTATTTTCTTATGATTAAACAAACATACATTCTGAATTTCAGTTAAATTGGTCCATAAATTCAAATTTTCGATATAAGTCCACCCCAGCGCCACCTATCGGGTCCATTTATACACAAATTATTTTCTTATGATTAAACAAACATACATTCTGAATTTCAGTTAAATTGGTCCATAAATTCAAATTTTCGATATAAGTCCACCCCAACGCCACCTATCGGACTTTCCCGGAGGGTTTTTCCAAAATTTTCCTTCGTAAAAACCTTCTCCTGGCAATTATAAACAACTGAAAAAAAATTTTAGACAAATCGGCCCAGCCATTCTCAATTGATGTTTTACTATACATTTTTTACACCATTTTTATATATATAGATACTTACTTTATTTTGTTTTTACTATGACAACATTTCATGACTGGAACTTCTTGACATGCATAAATGTTTTGAGCTACCTAGTACCCAGTTTAATTTTGGAACTCAGTTCAAATTTATAAATAAAATAATAAAATTATGCGTTTGCTATTTTTTTAATTTTTTTTTTCTTAGTTCAGTGAAATAAAACTTCAACTTTTCCACTTTCCTCGATATGCCTCGATAAATATGTTTGCTTTATTTAACTTTGATCACCAACATTTTTGAATATAATATGTTTTGATTTGAAATTTGCACATGCTTCAACTTCATCTTCTTTATCTTCTACATATATTCTTATTTACCTAATTTTTCAATTTTGTTTATAAACTGTTTTATTTATTATATCATACAACTGTATAGATCTTTTTGCTTAGATTTTTTAATTAAAACATCTATTATCTATGTATATAATTATAATTAAGATACTTAAGTCTAGAACTAGTTAAATAATCGATATAACCATTTAGATTATAATTTATAATAGTGAAATGTGAATATATTACAATAAAAATTTGTTTTTTATTTTCAACTTGATATAAGCTTAAGTTAATTTAAGTAAAGTTGTTAGAAATTAATACATTTCTATTTACAATAACAATAATAAAGAGTATTGGAAAGTAATTCAAGTCGAAAAAAACTTGTGTTGTTATAATTATTTATTAATGCATTAGTAGTTGAATTTCAAAAATATAAATGTTATTTTGTGCTTCACGACGGAACACACAAAAACATACTAATCATAATACTATACTAGAAAAACTTTGATAGTTCAAGTCAAAATATTTCATAACTTTTCAGAATTGAATAATTGTAATATATGCAAGTAGTTGTAAAAGGTTTTGAGCGAGCTACTTGAAAAAAATTTCAAAACCAACTTTTATGCAAAATATTTTTAACTATTTTTATGCGTGTGTGGATATACCGACAACGGTATCTGTTGCCACATTTTCATAAATTTTGTGTTTTTTTTTTAGTCAAGAGTGTTTTAAACTTAGAAGTGTTTTAATTTGTAGTCATTGTTTTTATTCTCTCTTGGTTTTAATAATTATTGTGTCCTTTGCGAAGTAGCCTTTAAAAATGGCACTAATTTCATTACAATTGCACCTTTGAGAAAGTAGAGTTTGAAGATATTTTTTGTTTTTGTTTTTTGCTGTATATATTATAACATTTTCTGCTACATTTAGTTATACATAGTTCTATGCATTTATCTAGATATCACCCTGGGTTACTTTTAATATGTTTGTTTATTTTCTTTTAACTTAACTTTTTTCGCTTCATCTCTTACACATACGTCTTTAATATTCAACATGGTACAAAACTAAAACTTTTTCATTATTTTTTTTTTACAATTTGATGCAATGTTTATCTTTGCTTGCCTTCTACATCACCATCATAATTATCGTCATCATCATCATCATCATCATCATCGTCTCCTACGTTTCTGGTTATGTTGCTGTGGGTATGCTTGAGCTACACTTCTTCGTAGCTGCGACATTTTGGTACTGGTCCCGACCAATTGCCATCTGGCATACATTTTGGACGCTCAGGTGGTCCGTGTTCGCTGAATTGCACAAAACCGGGTCGACATTGTACAGTTAGATAATCTCCAGAGTCGTAGTTAAATTTAAGTGGTGCAATTAGTCCATTTGGTGGGTCTCCAGGATAGGGGCACTGAGACTTACCTGTATTGCGGGTGTGAGATGAAGAGGGTTTGGGAAGAAAAGCAATTAAAAACTATCAGAAAATTATTGAAAGTAAAAATAGAACAACAGCAGCGAAAAAAAACTCTAACGTAGCGTATCAACAAGAAGAAACTCGGTTAAAGTTTTTTCAACAGCTGAAATTAGGATTTTCAAATTTGAATACGGGTATTCGGATAACTGACTACTTGTACTATTCGTAGCCGACCGATATTTAAGAAATGCGAACACATTCGGTATTCAAGATCCAAATTAATATTATCGGATACTTCAAGTAAGGTATTCTGAAATAGCTCTCTACTGGATCTGATTTTAGTATTCAATATAAAGGGTGTTTTTTATAGAGTAATATAAGTTTAAATCATAATAAAACAAAGTAATATATTTTAAATATCAATGAAATGGACTTTATTAGATGGAATATTTTATGACATTAACGTTTAAATATGATTTCGGCCATGTGACTGCCACGGCGTGCGCGTACAAGGCGAAATCTGGAACACCAATTTTCACAAACTTTTCGCAGCATATGCGGCCGTATCTCGCCGATAACTCTTCGAATGTTGATTTCCAGGTGTTCAATTTTTTGTGGTTTATCGACGTAGACAAGTGACTTTACATAACCCCAAAGAAAATAATCGAATGGGGTTAAATCACCATTAATTGGGCCATTTCGTGAAACTATTTTTTCGTCAAAAGTTTTTTTGAGTATATCAATTGTAGCGCCCGCTGTGTGGCATGTGGCTCCGTCCTGTTGTAACCACATATCAGCAAGATGAATGCCAGCTAATTGAGGCACGAAAAAACTTTGAATCATGTTCCTATACCGTTCAACATTGACAGTAACATTCTGACCATCATCGTTTTTGAAGACATATGGACCAATGACTCCGCCAGCCCATAAAGCGCACCAAACAGAAGTTTTCTGTGGATGTTATGGTGTTTCGACAAAAGCTTGTGGATTCTCATCACTCCAAATACGACAATTCTGTTTATTTACGTACCCATTCAACCAAAAATGGGCTTCATTGGAAAATAAAATTTTCCATGGAAATTCAAAATCAATATCAATTTGTGCTTCAGCCCATTCATCGAAATGGCGGCGCATACGATGGTCGTTTGGCTTTAATTCCTGCACAAGTTGAATCTTGAAAGGTTTTAAGCCAAGATCTTTTCATAAAATCTTCCATAAAGTGGAAGGACACAACCTCAGTTGCTGAGAACGGCGACGAATTGATTAATAAGGATCATCTTCAATGCTTTCCTGTACAGCGGCTACAGATTCTTCAGTGCGCACTGTTCGGCGTCTCACGGGTTGCACATTATCAGTAACAGTAAATGTGGTCCAAAAACGATCTATTGTTCTTCGGATTAGCAGCTCTGAAGGACGATTATGTACGCCATAAAATGGACGAAGTGCACGATAAGTTTGACGAACAGAACCATTATTTTGATAAAAAATTTTCACAATTTGCACGCGTTGTTCTGGTGAAGGTTAATTTATAATGCAATGTCAAAGCAAATTAAACAAAAAGCAACTATCAGCTGTCAAATAAGTGGTCAAATAAATCAGTGATGTTAACTCAAAGTTGTATCACTCTATTAAAAACACCAATATATGTATATTGTTGTGAATAATAAACCATATATATACACTACTAAATAACCTTACTAAAGAAAAATTTTAAGCAACCAAAAATGCAAGTGCGAAAATTAGTTGTTGAATACTTTTGATTTCTAAACCGATGTAACCGCAAAGCATTTAAATGCGATCTTAAACTCAAAAACTTACACACTGTCAGGACAAAGACGTTTCACTATTATAACATTGTTACAATAAAGCATTTGACACAACAACGAATTATTTGCAATAAAAATATAGTTTTTACGCCAACAATTGATAAGTTTTGTATAACAACAGTGGCGCTTTCGTTCCAACAGTGCGAACGCTGTTGAAATCCTACAAAAGTAAAAGTACTTGTGCTAAAGATATAGTTGTTGTGCCAGCAGTTTTTACTCTTGTTAATTATTTAATTAACATTAATTCAAGAGCGACATTGTTGGGCCCAGAGTAAGAGCCCAAACAGAACCAAAGCGGATGTCAGATGGCGGGCCTCTCTCGGAGAAATCCACTGAGAACACGTGCAGAATAGGAGCGGTTGTCGGATCACGGTTGCATTTCATATTGGGAATGATACAAATTATTTTATATTATGCTTTGAATTCACATGAATGCAACACAGGCACAAAAAAAGAATGTCAGATCATAGTAAAAACCATGGTACAATTACTGACAAGGTAGTAGCGTAGACTGGCTTTTTCCTCACGAGCGGCGATGGGTAGTTGTCAAAATTAGCTGTTCATGCAATTAATCAAAGAAATGTGAAAAAATAAGCAACGACTTAAACATAGCTAGTCAATCGCAGCAAACTAATAATATTCCAATAATCTTCGCGAACAAATTTAATAAATCAAAGAAAAGTTAAAAATAAGCACATATCTAGTCAACAGTAGTAAACTTCAACTCCTTTAGCTGTTTTTGACAACTACCAGTCGCCAAAAAACTGTCACGACTACCTTGTCAAATAATTATACCATGGTAAAAACCATACATGGGCACACTGCAGTAAATATTTACTGCATTACTAGAAGCAGTAATCAGTAAACTTTTACTGATAATGGAATTCAATTTGCATTACCAGTAAATTTTTACTGATTACTGGAGAAAATTGCAGTAAAAATAAATTTTTACTGATTACTGGGAAAAAATTGCAGTACAAATAAATTTTTACTGATAATGCAATTCAATTTGCATTACCAGTAAATTTTTACTGATTACTGGAAAAAATTGCAGTAAAAATAAATTTTTACTGATAATGAAATTTAATTTGCATTACCAGTAAATTTTTACTGATTACTGAAAAAATTTGCAGTAAAAATAAATTTTTACTGATTACTGAAAAAAATTGCAGTAAAAATAAATTTTTACTGATTACTGAAAAAAATTGCAGTAAAAATAAATTTTTACTGATTACTGAAAAAAATTGCAGTAAAAATAAATTTTTACTGCTTACTGAATAAAATTGCAAAAATAAATTTTTACTGCAATATTTTCAGTAATCAGTAAAAATTTATTTTTACTGCAATTTTTTTTAGTAATGCAGTAAAATTTAATTTTTACTGATTACTGAACAAAATTGCAAAAATAAATTTTTACTGCAATTTTTTCAGTAATCAGTAAAAATTTATTTTTACTGCAATTTTTTTCAGTAATCAGTAAAAATTTATTTTTACTGCAATTTTTTTCAGTAATCAGTAAAAATTTATTTTTACTGCAATTTTTTTCAGTAATCAGTAAAAATTTATTTTTACTGCAAATTTTTTCAGTAATCAGTAAAAATTTACTGGTAATGCAAATTAAATTTCATTATCAGTAAAAATTTATTTTTACTGCAATTTTTTCCAGTAATCAGTAAAAATTTACTGGTAATGCAAATTGAATTTCATTATCAGTAAAAATTTATTTGTACTGCAATTTTTTCCCAGTAATCAGTAAAAATTTATTTTTACTGCAATTTTTTTCAGTAATCAGTAAAATTTTACTGGTAATGCAAATTGAATTTCATTATCAGTAAAAATTTATTTTTACTGCAATTTTACTGGTACTGCAAAGTGCCCATCTATGGTAAAAACTAAGAAAATAACACTGAACGTACCCAATCTTCAGCAAAAATATGGGTACATTTAAGTGACTCAGAGAGAGATCCGCCACCCGTCAAAGAGAAATTAGAAAAGATTCTATTCTGGCGTTTTCCCGTCACGCATTTCTACGGCGATTTCATTTTTGGCGGCTGCATATATTTTCTTTTGTTGCACGGCGAATCCGACAACCGACATCTGCTTTGGTTCTGTTCGGGCTCTAAGTGTTTACTAAAACACTGCGGGGTATGCTTTCACCCTGTTTTAGAGTTTTCTGCAATCACCGAGGCGTGTTGCACTGTGTACTTTTTTGTTCTACTAGAGTGATCCCTAGACGCACGTACCTAACATATTTCTAAAACATGTCTACCTCGCGTATCACTAGGGCTGCCATGTTTTTTTTTAAAAATCGGGGTTTTACAAAAAGAAAATCGGGACATAAGCAAAAAAATCGGGACAGAGACTCAACCGTCCAGTACGCTTAGAATAACAAAAAAAAAAAAACTTTAAATACGTTTACTGAAACTCGATTTTTTTCGAGTTGTAAGTAACTTTAAAAAAGAAATTTTATATTTTAAACAAAAGTCAGTGACAGAGAACTCAAATAAATGAATATGGAAACAAATTAAACTTATATTTTTACTAACCCATATTAATATCTAAAAATTCAAAACTTGTATTTTATAATGTGTTTTACATAATGCACTTATTGTTTTTTTCGTTTTGTTTTCTTTCGCTCATGCTATGTTTGATTGCTACAAAGGATGCGATATGTTGAACTTAACGAACATCGTGGGTGAAAATGAGCAAAGGAAAATTAACAATATCCACAAATAATGATGTTATTTTCTTTATTTCACGCACTGTTCGGTGCAATTAATTAGTGGCGTACAAAGAAATCTGTACAAATTTAGTCATAAAGAAATAAAAACGTAGGAAGTATTTTTAAAAAATAGTGAAAATATTACAATATAAAATTGTTTTTCAAGAAATCGGGACATTTGGCGTCCCGCGTGAGGTCTTCGCGGGACGCACATTTTTAGGCTGAAAATCGGGACAACCCGCGTGGAGATCGGGACCTGGCAGCCCTACGTATCACCCTTTCATACGTCCCAATACAAAAAAAAATACGAAAAAATTAAGAAAAATGTGCAAAATAACTTTAATAGTAACCCTGGAGTCACTTCTAGAGACGTCAAATGTATGTGTTGCTATTGGTTTTTTTAACCTCAAACATTTCTTCCACAAAAGACCGAAGAAAGTTAAGAAAAATGCAGAAATTAAATTCTAGCTCTAGCGAAATGATCCTTAGATAAGTTGAATTCACTAACTTTTGTTTTTTTTCCACGCTTACCATTTTTTTCAAACAAACCCACCCTCTATCTGCATCCTTATGGTAGTCTATCTAAAAAATAAAAAAGAACTGAAGACAAATGGTAAAAATTGGACATAGAACTACGGGCCGGGTAAAATGTATGACGCATTTTTTTTAGTAAAAATAGCCATCTCCTATCTGCCACCATTTTGAAGGTCCCTTGAGCGTCAAATGCATAAGTCGGTAACTTTTTGCGGTCCCCTTCTAAAGCAAAACAGTTAAAAATGTCGAAACTAGCTACAGGGTGACCTCTAACAGCATCAAATAAGTGTATGAGTTGCTCCTATTATTATTATTATTCTTATTCTAGAAATACCCACTCCCTATCTGGCACCTTTCTGTATGTTATTGCACCCAATAAAAGTACTAAAAAGTTAAAAAAAAATATGTCGAGACCCTTTTATATCTCTAGCGAGGTTATTTCTAGATGGGCTTAATGTATCTATTATTTTTTTCACCCATAACATCCTTGGTGGTCCCACCAAAAAAAGAACTTAAACCTGAAAATAAAAATTTTGCAAATAACTCATAGCTTCAACAAAGTGACCCGTAGATGGGTTAAGTGTATGGACTTAAGGCGAATTTACACGATTCACTATCATTGTTCACTTTGGATGAATCATCTGATTTGAAAAGATGTAAATTGAGTTTCATATTTAAAATGATGATGATTGTCATCCACATTGAACAGTGAAAGAAGTAGAAGGTCTTCCTACTTTCGATGAAAGTGAAAGCAAATCGAACTGATGTGTCATTCGTACTGAAACACAATTGAAAGGTGTTAACATAATTTCAAGCAGAAAGTTTATATTTTTTTATTTAATTGCTGAACAGCTTTTATTTATTTCATATTTTTAAACGTATAAATAAAATTAATCAGCCAACGGATATATTTCTACATTCAACACCGAATCATCCATCAAATATTAAATTTATACTTTGAATAATGTAAATTAAAAATTGATTCACTGTCATCGTTCAACGTTCACTATCATCGTTCAACGTTCACTATCATCGTTCAACGTTCACTATCATCGTTTTGAATGAAATGTGTAAATTCGCCTTTATACTATTATTTTTTCATCCCCAATATTTTATATCTATATATTCCCAACCTCTATCTTCCAGCCTTTTAGAGGTTTTTTCACAAAAAATACAGAAACTAAGAAAAAAAAAAGTCAAAAATGACTTATAGCTTTCAAACTTTAAAGGGAGACAACATTTTTTGAAAAATTTCTGGCTTTTGATGTGAAATGTTTTTAATTTTTTTTTTTTTGAGAAACTCAAACTTAACTATTTCTCTTAAGACCCATGATTTAATTATTATTAGGTTATTCGTATTTTTCGACGCATGCTTAAATTTTTTTTCAGAAATATTTTGAAAATCTGCCAACAGTGTTTTGTGATGTTGGGAAAAAAGGTATGTTTCAGTATTTCGTTGTGCATTTTTCTAGTGTAAAAAGTAGTTTTTCAATGATTTTTTCAAAGCAAATTTAATAAATTGAACAAGTAATTTGGAAATAAGGTAGTAAGCAAATTAAAACAGATATTGTATATAACAATTATTTTCAGATTTTTTAACCAAAAAAGCTTTGCAAAGAAGTTGGCTCACCGCCGTTTTGAAGCTACCATTTTATTTTACAAAATTTTGACTTAAAATTTTGAGCAATATATAATAGGTCTGTTTCCGTACTCGCTTTAAGTAACTTGAAGTTACTTGAAAGCGTTTTTATAAACGCTTTTTTTAAGCTCGAAAGAGAGGAAGAACAACCAAAATGTCACTCTCTATTCTATTACAATTACTTGAACTTTCCTTGAATAATTTCTTCGAGCACGAATTTTAAGCTACAAACAGCTGAATATCAAATAAGAAGACAGCGTAACTTTTGCACTCTACTCGTCGGATTTCTGATCGGATTTGTGAAACTCTGAAAACAAGAACTAAGAACATTTCAGTCGCATTTTACAACAAAGAAGACAAATAAAATATTGCATTTTATTAGATGTATGACGTATATTTAAGGTTTATTCATTTAAATAAACCACATTTTTTTCAAAAGTCAATTCAATCATCATTATAAATATAGAAAATATATTATAATAACCCTATAGGAACAAACTAATTTGTTTTTAAAAACAACTAATTAAAAAACTAGTTTAAAACAAACTAGTTAATAAACTACTTCGAATTATATTAAGGCGGCATCCACTTCAATTTTGAATAGTTTTTATTGCATTATATATAAAGTAATTGAAAAACTAGTTCAAAAACAAACTACTTTGAATTTAATTAAGGCGGCGACTACTATGATTTTGACATGTTTTTATTGCAAATTTTTATTATAATACAACTTTATATAGCTATATTAAACTATGCTATTTTATCAAATATTATTAACTTTAGGCTTTCACTAATATGAATTTATGTATTTTTTTACAACAATAAAATAAATGATCTCTTTGGTGTATAGAAATTTAAAATTTTAACGCTTTAAAATTCATCTTCAGTAAGTGGAATATTAACAAGTTTTGAATTGATTTATTTTAAAGTAATTAAAAAAATAATTTAAATTCAACTAATTTAACAAATAGTTGAAAACATATACAGACGAAAGTCAATTGACTTATTTAGCGGACATCACCATACAAAATATGTTAGCTCGTTCTATGGAAAAAAGTCAGAATTTCAACTAGTTGTGGTTGACAAAAAACTACTTTTTCAACTACTTTTTAATTAGTTGATTTTCCTACAGGGAAATTACATTTTGAAAATATTTTCGAACACACAAACAAAGAGTAAAAATCAAATTAAAAATACATTTACAACACAGTTTGGTTTAATGTAGATCTCTTAAATCGGTAAAAATGAAATGCATAGAGCTATAATACATAATTTTTCAATTTTAATTCTAAAAATGTAACGCTTTTGCTTCAAGTAAATTAACAAAAAAATGCTGTTGTTTATAGCCAGCAAAAACTACAAAAAAATTAAAATTTTGTGAAAAAAATATGTGTAAAAAAATATCATTTTTTCGAAGTCATATATACATTGCTTTATTAAATTTGCTTATCAATCCTTTATCAATTTCAAGACTAAAACATTTAAAATACTTCATACGCAGACAATCTTTTGTTTGCAGAGTTCCTTCCATTGTTTCTAACTCTAATCTATTGCGAACTTCAGTTTTATCAATATTTATTTGACTAAAAGTTCGCTCAACGTTAGCTGAGGAATTCGGTGAGCTCAACAATTCAAAAATAAATTTTCCTATTGTTGGAAATGCAGGAGTACCATCGCATCTTTTTATTTTAAAGTTGCCATCAATTTTATTATACTAATTTTTTTCTTTTCATATATCTGTGTCGATAAGCAATAACAGCTTAAGTCTGATTTCAAAGTTCCGAGATATCTTGCTTCAAAGTTTTCGATCGCCATATAAGTTATATGAAAGGGTCTTTTTTTTGTTGTCATAACTTTGGCTAGGGTCATGCTAGAAGCTCCAGATTTTGTGTGTATTTAATAGTTAATGCGTGGAACACAGCTACATCAATAACTCAATTCTGTCTTAAGTCGACTTAAGCGATTATTGCTTATCGACACAGATATGTCTATAAAAATATATGCAAAATCGGACGCCGGATCTACTTTTTCTGAAATCGTAACATTTTGACGAATTTTGGTCAAATATCGGAACGTCTTATTAAGGTATTAAAATCGTAACATATCCGATATATCGGACCATATGGCAACGCTGAATGCAATTATTATTATTTTATATATTTTGCACAAAGTGTTTTTTATACGAATAAACTAATAATTTCAAGCAAAAATAATTTTTTTCTGTTGCAAAAAGGCGTGACCAGCTTGAAACTTACTTGAAGTCGTTTCCGTACTTTTTGATAAATATTCTCATTTTGACAGATAATCAAGTTACTCTCTGTTACTTGAACTTTACTTGAAGTTATAGTATGGAAACAGACCTTTTATTGGTGATTTTTATTTTTTTCAAGCCAAAAATTTTCCCGATATATTTTAAGCAAAAAATAGCCAGTCCTTTTTGATTTTTATTTTTTAGACAAAAATAATAAGCAATACTAGCCCTATATCTTTTTGAGCACAAATTAACTGGTAGATTTTGATTTTTATTTAAGGCAAAAATAAAAAGTAAAATTTTCAAGATATATTTTTGAGCACAAATAACTAGTACATTTTTATTGACATATTTTAAGGCAAAAATAAAAAACAAAATTTCACCGATATTTATATTTCAGTGGTGGGAAAAATATGCGGTACTCAGTTTAAAGCGTCTTCTAAGGTGTGCGAGAAACATATATGTATTTATAATATATTTATATATATAAAATTTTTATATATATTTATGACTTAAAAAAATTCAAAAGCATAAATAATTATAATTAAGCTCAAATTTTAAAAATTCGTAAAGAAATAATTTTCTTTGCTTTTTATTAAAAAATACATACTTGGTACACGGTCTCTGAAATAAAAAGAAATTCTATATGTGACCTTCTCCGAGAAAGGGGACCTAGTGTGTGAAAATGAAGTTTTGAGAAAACGCTTCTCATTTTTTTTTCTCTCATGTTTATAGATTTTCCCAAGTTCGTTTTGTACGTTTTTATGAAATAAATAAATTTTTATCAGAAATCTAACTCATTTCATCTTATTCTACACTCTTTTAGGTACCAGAATCTACTCTTAAGTCCAAGCAGTCCAAGCCCGTTTTTTGACACGATAGGTCCCTTTTCTCGGAGAAGGTCACATATAGTGTTGTAACATAATTCCAGTTAAAATTTTTTAACAGAAAGTATGCCTGTGTGTTTTGTCGCAAAACATGGATTGGCGAAAATATAAGAAAATATGCTATTCCATTAGAACTGAAAATCCGTCAGCGATGGGAAAAATATGCGGTATGCAGATAATTACTTTTCAAGATAGAACTCTTTTTATGTACCAAAAGTTTAGTCTTTTATTTAATTTGCCTCCAGCTTAATATATCATAGCATGAACAATTTTTGTAAAACATCGCGCGATTTTATAAAATTTCTTTGGCTGCGGAGCTTATTTCATTAATCTCAACATTACGTATGAGTATAATTAATTTGATAAAATTTTTGAAAAAATAGAGTAGTTTTTAAAACACACCTTATTTTCTAAGTCACAATGGTATTTACAAAATAACCTTAGATTAAATAAAAACTTTGGTTTTACATCAACTTGGGACCATTTCAAAGACAAAAATATCATATCACAAAAACATCTTTAAACGTAACATTTTCTAAGTCTAAAAAGAGCTATATCTTCAAGAGATATGCATGGATTTTCTAGTTTTATACCTCGTTAAAAAGTATCTTGCATTTTCTTTCTTTTAATAATTTTCTTTTCAAACAATTCTCTGCCGAGCCTACTAGATATCTTTGTGGTATCTGATGCCTCGTCTATTTTGCTTTTTGATCAAATCTCGTTTGTATCTGATTACGACCTCCTCTTCTGTGCGCTTAATATCTGCCTTGCACCTGTTGTACCGGTCAGTTACTTTTCATACAGTGATTTTAGGTCCATTGACAGCAGCTCTTTATACAATGATTTGTCATTAATAAACTGGTTATAAATCAATAATAAAACATTAAGAAAATTATTACTCTTTTTGACACTCATGTTCCCTTACGTAGGCGCTGCGTAATAAATAAAAGTTGCCCCTGGTTTACGCAGACTGTTAAAGTAGCATTAAAATATCGGTCTAAGACATATCGTAAATGGAAGCGTAACCCAACTGCGCTCAATTGGGATGAGCACAGAAGAGCCAGGAACGAAGCTTCATCTGCTGTTAGACTTTCCAAGACAAACTTTTTCAAGTCCAGACTGAATCCTGCTCTTTCTTCAAAACAGCTATGGAGAAACTTAAAAGGTATTGGAGTTTGCAACAAAGACAGCGAAGCCTGTAGTATAGATCCTAACCATTTGAACGATTATTTTGTTGCTACCTCTACATCTAATGGTTCGCATACCATCGTTGATGATGATAGTGATAGTTATGATTTGGAATCTCCAAACGAATTTCAGCGAATCAAGTGAATTGGATGTAGCTCGATGCACTAGCAAAATAAAATCAAATGCTGCTGGGGAGGATGGAATTTCAATAAGATTTGTTAAGCTTATTTTACCATATGTCCTTAGCCCACTTGCCCACATAATAAACCATTGCTTTACTACATCGTGTTATCCCCAGGTTTGGAAGGTGGCGACTATTATTCCTGTTGCAAAAAAACCAAACGCTTGCGGCCCATGTGATTTCCGCCCAATAAGTCTTCTATCATCGATATCCAAAGTGTGTGAGGCACTCATGGCCGAGCAGATATCCCACCACTTGAGCCTTTACAATCTCATGCCGCACCTACAGTCTGGTTTTCGTCCTGGACACAGCTGCTCTACTGCTATGGTCAAAGTACTTGATGACATAAGAGTACCCTACTATAATTCGGGTGATCTGACACTGCTGTGCTTACTAGATTTCTCTAAAGCTTTCGACACCGTCAACCACTCTATCCTCTGCAGAAAACTTTCCCAACATTTTAGGTTCTCTAAATCCGCAGTCCGTCTCTTAAAAAGCTATTTGATAGGTGGGTCTCAGAGAGTTAAGGTGGGACATAATTTATCTTTTCTAAAGGGCACATCTAGTGGAGTACCTCAAGACTCAGTACTTGGTCCGTTGTTATTCACCATGTTCAGAATTGACATATTTAGCATGTGTCACCACGTCACAATCTCATATTTCTGAGGCAAAGAAGACCTGCCTCAAATGCATACGCTGATGACCTCCAACTTTACTTATCGAGGCCAATAGGTCTAGTTAAAGATTTATGCGCTAGAGTCAATGAGGACTTAACTGTGATATCAAATTGGGCTGTTGATAACATGCTCATGCTGAACCCCTTGAAATCTTATGTATTGCCAATTTCAAAAAATAACGTTTAGCAAAGAAGACCTGCCTCCAATTTTGCTTAACAACGTGAAGCTTAAACTAGTTTGTAAGGTCACCAATCTTGGATTTCAAATAAACTCTTCTCTATCCTGTGGTGATCAAATCAATTCTTGCATAAAAAGAGTTTACTATGTTCTTCGAAATCTGCGGATGACATCAAGCTTTGTGCCTCAAGAAACTAGGAAAAAACTGGTTGTGCAGCTGTTGATGCCAGTAATAACTTACTTGGAAGTTGTATACTGTAAACTCGATTCTCGGTCGTTGCACAAGCTTTTAGTTGCCTTCAATAATGCAGCCCGGTATGTATATGGCTTAAGAAGGTTTGATCGGCGCACAGTAAAAAATTGCTTGGTCGTGACCTACAAAGCGACCTTGAAGCTAGATACACTATTTTTTCTACACCGGATCATTTACACACAAAAACCTTCGTACCTTTTTGAAAAGATAGAGTTCTGTAGGTCAAGCAAAAACATGAACCTTATGATCCCTAGATATAACTTCGTAAACTACAGTAGATTGTTTTCGTCAGTGGTATAAGATCGTGGAATTCATTGCCATTCAATACTAAAAGTGTTTCCAATTATAAGCAATTTAAGCATTTAATTTTTGAATACTTCTCTTAACTTTTTCTGTCTCTTCCTTTCTCGCCTGTACTTTATCTATCTTTAATTATACTTCTACATATATCCTATTTTTAAGCCACTGATATTTTTATTTTTTTCTATGGTAGCCACTGGCAAATCCGCTGCTGGGAGTTTTTAATTTAATTTAATGTTATTTTTTATTTATCTTTATGTTGTTATCTCCAATATTCATAGCGGCATGCAAAAGATTTTATCTTATATGTCAACAACTTTTGTTAAATAAATATCGTAAATATCGTAATACCCATAAAGAATAGTTTTGTTGGAAAATAAAAAATACATTTTTTAACTTCCTCTATAACATCAAAACGACTTAAGAGTGGTCCTTAATTTTTCACTATTAGCTTTTTTAGCTCTAAGTACACATTTTGAAAAAAAAAAAAATAAATAAAAAAGGAAATTTTTGCTAGAGGTAAAATGTCAATAAAATAATTAAATGAATTTTCATTCAAGTTAAGTAAACAAATATTTTAGTAAGTGATTGATGCATTAAAAAATCGGAGTATTAAAAGTACTAGAGAAAATTTATTGCAGTCAATTTAGTACCAAATAGTATAATATTAATGCAACCGTGTGCATTTTTTGCTACAATGCCATTGCTCTCATGCTTTTATTCTGCTCTCATTTTCAAATAAGCATACCAATTTGAGAAAACGTCGAAAATACGAATAACCTTTTAATAATTAAATCATGCTAAGACCCTAATGATAATAATGAAGTTTTATACAAAACTTCAATTCGTAGAACATTTTGCAATCCATCCCGTATCCCTTACAACCTGTCTTGCATCAAATAAAGTTTCGACCTCTTTTAAATAAATTGAATTGTGCGACACTCTATAGTTTTAATTGCTTTCAATTGTTCACGCTTTCAGTTAATTGGCAATCCTGTTGATTATCTCAATTATCCTTTCAACTATGCCGCACTCGTAAAGTGTTGCACACATTTTTCGAAAAACAGAGTGTAAAAAAAAGTATTTACACTTTTCCTAAAAAAATGTCCCCTTTTGCGAAAGAGTATGCAAAATTTTCGCGCGCACTTCTATCGTCTTTGGCTACAAAGCCAAAGAGTTGGCTGACAACCAACATGTTTTACTTACAAAATGGTGGCGGATGTGACCAGAAACCAGTCTCTGTGCATATTATGCTTGGCTCTCCAACCAGCAAATGTCCTTCGTTGCAGCTGAATGTCACCAGAGCGCCCACCGTGAGACGCCGTTGACTTAGCGAGCTGCTGGTGCCGCCGATCCGTCCGTTGAGCGGTGCCAATGGTGTGGGGCACTGAATGGCTGCAGAATGAAGTAGAAAAGAAAAAAAAATTAAAAGAAGAAAAGTGAGAAAATAATTGAAAAAGTGCAATATTAGCCAAGAGTGGGTGTGGAAGGTAGGTCGAAAATGTCAGACATTTGATGAGGACAGAAATTCAATTAAATTCGGACAACTGAGGCGGCTGCTGCCGAAGTGTGTAGTTGGAAAATGTAGGTTTTTGTGGAAAATGTGAAAACAGGATGATATCCTTGCTTCAATTTTAGTTTCACAATTTCACTGTTAATTGAAATTTTACAAAAAAAAGTTGCTTTTGATGTGACTTTAAAAAAATGTTAGGTAAATTGTTTTGCTAAAATTCCTATTGCATTTAAATAATGTACTCACCTCTACACCTTGGCACCTGGCCACTCCACACACCCGTCGGCTCACACTCCAGTCCCGGTGGACCGCTCAACTTGAAGCCCCACTGACACTTGAATACCGCCCGCCCCCAAGCCGAGGTGTTCAACTCGACCAGACTCAAGTGCGGATCCTCCAATACTAGGCGTGGACACTGCACTGCCTGACAGGTGGGCGGTGGCGACGACCAATTGCCCGAGGCTAAACAGGTTGAATTAATGCTACCTTCGATACGATAACCAGGCGGACAGCGGTACAGGGCGCGCTGTCCGAGCTTGTTACCCTCCAGTCGTAGCGTGAGCGGTTGCACCGGTTCTGGCAGCTGCGGACATGTCGAAGTGGCCACCACAATCGAGATGCTGTTAGTCAAGCCGCGCGGCGAGGTACACGTAAAGGTGCCCGAATCGCTGTTTTGTATATCTTTGATGGTGAGACGATAGCGCAGGTTCTTTTCCTCATGCGCAGTGGACCAGCCTGTAAGGAAACACGAAGGCAGAAATTTGCAAAAAAGGCGGTAACTCCTTCCCTATTTCACTCCCTCTCACCTGTTGTGTATTGCATATACCAGCTGGTCCAGGTCCATTCGGGTGTGCCTCGTGCACGCGGATACATGCAGTCGAGATTAATTGTGCTCGCTGGCAATACAGCCAACACTCCGGACGGCTCGAAGGCGCCTGAACCCGCATTGATCTTGATGCGTATGGAGGGCGCGCTGTCGTCGGAAAAGTTTGTCAACAGTGTGGTTGGCACGCAGGAGGGCATTCGCGGTGCCCACAAACCATTCGAGCAGAGAACGCGTGATTCACCGAGCAGCTTATAGAGTCCTAGCTCCTTACAGCGGGCCTGCAGCGAGTGACCGTGGGGCAAATCCCAGCCGACGTTCTAGAGTTTATATGTTATACGTCGATTGTTTCAAATTTTTTTTTTGTTTTTATTCAATAAGTTAGCGTTAAGCCGCAAGTGAGAGCGTGAGCGTACAAGTAATACATATGTTAGGAGAGAGAAAGTCAGAAACAGAGAGAGAGAGAAAGATAGAAAGAGTGATATGAAGGAAAGACAGAGAGGCAGAGAGACAGAGAGAGATAGATAGATATGAAGGATAGTTTCAGGCATTTCTGTGGTTGTTTCGCATGTAAACAAGTTTTTTGTCATGTTTGCATTGAAAATTGAAACTGAGTGACGTGGTGTGGTTGGGGTGTGGGTGTCGGTGTTGATGTAAGTGGTGGTGGTGGAGGTGTGTTTGCGCGCGATAGGCAATGGCCAATGGGCAATGGGTGGCGGTAGGTGTTGATTGACGATATTGGTTGCTTGGTGTTTGCTTTGCGCGTGAATTGCACCAGGTGATGCTTT
Source organism: Dichetophora obliterata (assembly GCA_963920525.1). Lineage (NCBI taxonomy): Eukaryota > Metazoa > Arthropoda > Insecta > Diptera > Sciomyzidae > Dichetophora > Dichetophora obliterata. The sequence goes on from OY986437.1 coordinate 30,842,598, forward strand.
GTTTTTGGTGCAATTTGAGCAGGTGTGCGTTGGTGTTTGTGTCAGTGGGTCGCTGAATCGGTGAATTGGTGTGTGTGTATGTTTGATTGCAAGTGAAGTGACATCTGCAACGTGTTGCATTTGCATTTCAATCAATTACAGTTGCACTGAACGTTGTTGAACTTTGCTCGATGTAACTTGATTGCTTATCGTCGTTGACATTTTTACTATGAAACGGAGAGTGCCGCAAGGCCATGGAAGTTTCACAGTGTAATGAATTTTCACTTGAATGGACAGAAAACATTAATTTACTACAAGATTCAAAAGAGAATTTGACAGCGGAAACTATAAGTTGCTTTAGTGTGTGTGGTCCTAATTCAAATTGACACAACACAAATTATTTACTTAGAGAGAATTTTTGTAATATAACTGTGTGTCTAAAACACGAAATTATATCCGTTATTTTAAGTTCTTTTCAGGATCATAAACCATTAGGTTTCGTTTAAATTGATAAACTAACAGGTACAAATTTAAGCAAAAGGCATGGACAAATTATTGTAGATAGTGATTCGTAAACAATTGATAAAGCAAGTAAAATTTCCTTTCTTTTGAAGAGAAGAGAGAGAGGGGAAATATTAAAAAAATGTCTATTTTACATTACAATACAGCAATTTGAATCTTAGTTTACCCCAAAGTAATACCGGTATTTTAGCTATATTGGTTTGACCCAGACATTCACAAAAAAATTTCGCAACGAATAATTCATACCTTAATGTCTGGCTCTGTTTTTCTTCAGAGCTGTCATCAACATTACAAAAAAAAAAACCACGATATGTTTCTAGTGAACTAAACTCTTATATATATAACGCAAACGCAAATTTTGTCCGCCGTAAGGCTTCTTGAGTACAAGTCCAATCTTAGTAAATTTAGAATGTTTTGGTAGGTTTAGACCAGTAGATGTGCAAACTGGACTTTTTATTTCTTAAAAATTTATATTTTTTAAGTTATAGCAAGTTAAATTTTGCATATAATTGTTGTTGTTATGTTACTTTTTCTCTTCCTAATTTCAGCATATGCCTAAAAATATGTGAGGTATTTAGCGCCACCTATCGGCTAATAGCAATGAAACTGTTATACTGACGAATAATCTTTTATAATTTCACAGCTAAAACTATGAATTGATGTATTCAATATCAAAGTGATACTGGAATGATTTATTGCATTTGAAAAAAGATTTCTAAGGTCGCAACATTTTTTAATTTTTAAAAATGTACATAAAAATTTAATAAGAATTTGGAAACTGGTAATGAAACATTTTTGCTCAAGCATTTTCCAACTGAAAGTCAAGAAATATTCTTACTCCTGTATATTTAAAATAAATTTGGGTATGAAATTAAGAATGCTGACACTATATCGTCGTTGAGCGTGCAATACAGCGTATATTGCAAAAAGGTCAAAATTAATTTCATTTCAATTTTGATCAGTTGAAAATCAGTAGCTTAAAATAGCTTAAAATGAAATCGCCACACGGGTTTACTAGTTGCCAACGCCGTAGGTATGGGGGGTTCAGGGAGTTCAAACCCCCGTAGCAATTAAACATTTTGTTATATTGTACATTAAATAAAAGTATCTGTGTTTTTTTGTGTCCAAATTATTTAATTACCATAACATGAAGATAAATTGAAAATTGTTCAAGGTACATGCTTAGTTTGTTTAGCAGACATTAAGTTAAATATAATACAATATAAATGGTTTTCTCAATTGTTTTCCTATGTATTGTTGCTTACGTACTAGCGTTTGCAGAACTTATACATATAAATTTAACAAAATTATTCTAAGCCAGTCTGTGAAATTCAAATGATGATAAGCATTGCTTCATTGTTCGTTAAATTACACTGTAGATAAATTTTCAACTTTTGAAAAGACATAAAAAAACGCTGAGACACTCAAACTTCATTTTCGGTTGTAGAATATAGTGGCATATTCAGTTTTTCCAAATCAGATCAAATTCTCGAGATATTCAGATTTCTGTTATTTGGCCATCATTGACCTTTATTCAAAAATTTTTTTACAGTATTTTAACAATTACTTTTTATTATATTACCGAAAATACCTTCAACGTAAAAATCAACTTAGCCTTGTGTAATCTATGATTTTTCAAAGGTAAAGCAATTTTGCATTTCTCTTCATTTTGACCAAATTTGAATGTTAAACGAAAGATCTTTAAAAAAATCTTAAAATTTTTTTGCTCAAATTAGTATTTTTATAAGTAGATGAAATTCTGAAAGCTGAAGTGAAATCGGAGGTGGTCAAAATTTTTGTTCTCCAAAAATAAGGAAAATATAACTAAAAATGGGTCTAAAAGTGACTAAATTTCAATCGCAAATATCTCGGGATTTTGATCTGATTGGGAAAAACTGAGTATGCCACTAAATTCTACGACCAAAAAATAAGTTTCGCGTCATCTTCGAATGTCTTTTTGACGTTCTTACAGTGGTATTAAATTAAGGTAAAAGTGAATTTAATTTGCACATGTGTCATTATTTTTAATTCGAATGCAAAAATTTTTAATATTTTTGATGCAGATTGGGAGAACTTTTTCAAATATATTATTTAAGATCATTTCATTTTTGCTAACTAACACACCACCAACAACTTTGACCTAAACCTCAATAAACGTCTTTAAACTATCAAACAACTAGAATTGGTACATAAAATCAAGTATGATTTAAACTATCAAACATTTAGAATTTGTATTTAAATAATATAAAATCAACACCAGCCAATATTTTTACGAAAAACTCGATTTTTAGGGGTTACTTCAAACCATTGCAGCTCAATGATGGCTATTGCTAGAGTCGAAATATTTGGGGAATCGTCATAACATAAGCCAAGGAATATTTTGAGATACTGCCCCGAACAACTTTTTTTCGTGAGGCGCCTTAATGTATATATATATGGTTTTCTTTTTAAAATGTCTGTTTTTGTTATTTTACTTGTCGTTTATTATAAATACTTGTCGTCCTGCTCCAAATGAAGCGATTGAACAGATTTTTTAAATTTTTTGCTTCAGCAACCCCATCGTCCCCCCATCACCCATCAGAATCTACAGCTTTGTAAACAGCTCACATTAGTTCAAATAGAAATTGAGTAGGGAAATTAACCCTATGGTATCACAATGGGCCTCATTGGCTTAAGTGTGTCTCTAAAAAGTGGCAGCCACTTTAACCTAACCTAACGCCCCCCCCCCCCCTTATGAAACACCTATCTACGGCATTGCTAGTTGCAATTTAATATTCTGAAGCGAACATTTATCGTATTGCCAAGGTTCAATCACATAGAAAGTTTTATGAGAGCATACAGTTATGCGAACTTGACTGCTAGTAGAAGAAATAATAAAGTTTTGTAGTAATATTATGTGGGATCCTGTCTCCGGTTATTTGATATCTATATAACAGCAGAAGTAGGATAGGGAAAATAAAATTAAAACTAGTAAGGAATAATCTCCGACTGGGTCAATGTTTAAACATCCATACAGTCAACGGCGTAGGCAGGGCGGATAGGGGGGAAACTGCCCTCTTTATCTAGGATTTTTTATTTAATAGATGTCTTTTTCAGTAGTTTCTATGTGTGATCTTTTCTTAATGAGTGGTTTTAATTTTTTCTTTGAAACTGGAGCTGGAAAAATCAAAAGCAAATCAGTATTTTTAAAGCGATGTTGTATAATTTTGTCCAAGCGTCTGATATTCTTTGAAAATGTATACTGTTCAAACGGAAAGTTAAAAACTTAGACATTTACATGGAGTACATAATATAAACATTTTTGTTTTGTTTTTCGTTATACAAAAATGAAACTAGCCTTTTTTAATACCGTTTTATTGGAGATTTGAGTATCGGTAGTAACCTGGTAAATATGGGAATTGCAAATATCAAAATGATTCAAAAAAAATTTCCACTTCCGTTTTTTCGGGACTTGATCCGATCACACGAAAAAAGTTTAAAACTTAAAATGCCTAAAACAAAGCAGGCAAAGCTTTAACCCGCTCGGCTATTGAAAGTGATACATGAATCGTAGCAAACTTTGCATTTGAAACTACAGCTAAAGTGACATTTCAAGTTTATGCATGTTGAGTGTTCATCGCAAACTTGTGGCAGAAAACCAGGAAAAAATTCTAGTCGAAACTATTGCCCGTTTTGCGGATAGTCCTCGCCGACTGATATTAAAATAAGAAAAATATTAAAATTTTTTTTAATCTCTTTGAAAGCTAATTTCATTAAATATTTTGCTATGTTGTGTTTTTTTAATGCATTCTTATCTTGTATATGTTACTCATAATTTTTTGTTAATCTACCAGTATTTTTCTTAGTTTGTGTTTTTGCAACTTAATTATGGTTTAATTAGGTTTGTTTAATTTTTTTGTATTGTTTTGTTAAGTTTTCCTTAGTTTGAGTTTTTGTTAATTTTTGTTGAATTTATTTTTAAGTAAATTTTTAGTCGATAACATATTTTAAAATGAATTTAGCCGGAATTCAGTATATGTAACTTTTTTGATCTCATGGCTTGCGTTTTTTTGGTATATGCACATAAGTTGAAAAACTTTTTCCCATTTAGCTCGATTATATTTACAAACATCAGGTAATAAGATACCATACATTAATTTTGAACTATTTTTATTGACTCATAAAATGCATGAATGAAAGATATGGCAACAAATTTTCTTCTTGCCCCCTAAATAATTAGGGGGATCCTGCCTACGCCCTTGCCCACAGTATATTCTCAGCTATGCATGTTTTGAAAGTTTGATGACGTCGATTCGTAAAGGGTATGTCCGTGGGGTTCATCCAATTTTGCGAAAACTTAAATGGAGAACACGTTTAAGATATGGAAGATTATAAGCTTAATATGCTGTTCATACACATATTTTTGTGGAATTTATAAGAGTTATACTACTTTGATGACGTAATTTTGTATGGGAGATTGGCCGAGATTTTATACGATTCTTAAAAATTTCAAAGTTAATTCTTATATTCTAAGCATATGTGCCTAATTTTATTTAATTAAAATAAATTTTGAGGAATTTTTGGAGACCTAACCATATAAATACTTTGTACGGGAGGTTAACGTGGTTGTTATACTAATTTGACAAACTTTTAGTATATGGTAAATATTTAAAACGTTCGTTTTTGTGGCATTCAAAGATATTTTATAATTTTTTGTAAGTCACTTTGTATGGGAGATAGGCGTGGTTTTCATTCGATTTGGCTATTCTCAAACTTGATCTTCGTTATTTTAATGTTAGCACATATAACAAATTTTAATACGCTAGCCTTAAAATTGCGACTGCAATCGGGTCGACAGACGGGCATGGCGAAAGCGACTGAGAAGGTCATTCTGATCAGGAATAATATATATATATTAGGGCGGGTTGATTTGTAGGGAGTGAAAAAATTCACCAATTTCCCTATGATTTCCGTAATCTATGGGTTATTCTTTAAAAATTTGCCGAAGAAACCATACCTCTATCGTTAAAATCGAGTCCCCTACTTTTTGTTGGTAGATTTGTTCCCAAATTGACGTTCGTGTGAAATATTACCTACACGTTCACATCCATAACTCAAAAACTATCGATCGGGTTTAATCGCCAGTAGGCGCGTTAGAAAGGTGAGCTCATTTTGATCGATTTCTCCAAAAAAAAAATCTCCAACATTGGTCCAACGATTCAAAAGTTACGGGCATTTTTTGTCTAAATTTTGGACCATTTTTCCATTTTTTTCATGATTTTGTCCAAGAATATAACTTTCATGGCCATTTTTTTGGCTCAATTTTTTTGACTTACGAAGCTTACGAACCTTTTTAATACATTGTGGCGAAATTTACTGTATTTCAGAAGATCTGATATACTGGTGCACAAGAGTGACTTCAACATTTGATAGGACTGTCGGTTTTGAATAATTTTTAGTGCATTTGTTAATTACTACATAAAAATTTAGTTAATAGTATAAGTTAAATAGAGTGCTGCTCTGTCAAAATACCACATGATAAAGTCCTGGGGTCATTCATGAATCTATTTTCGCATTGATTGCGATACAGTTCGCCATCGTAAATGTCTTCTAGCCTGTCAACATTTTCTTTTTTCTACTAAAATGGTGAGCACTTGTTTGCAGAAATCTGGGCGAGAAATATTTGCTTGCAGCTGTGCCTCTATTGAAAAGGTGAGCAGATATCCTAATTCGCCTTTGCTATTATATTCCTCGCATTTCCTTTTACTGGTCTGTAACAGTTGTTGCAGTGCGCCGTGCACTCAATAGCAGAATTTATTTTTATGAAATGTTTTTTAAAGACATAAGTGGAGAAGGGCGTTTTAGGGCATATGGATGGAATCAATCAATTCCAACAAACTGCTTAATGCACAACCGCTTAGCTTGTATCGTAAAACGTATGCTAGAATTGAGGTGCAGACTTCAGATGTTGATACCGGAGATCCTAGAGCAAATCGATCTTTTCCAGCAATCGGATCTTTACTATCCTCGTCTGATGCACAATTTTTTGATTCTGGGAAACTCATCCTTCCCCAGCGAATTCATCATCTTAATTAAAAACTTTAACTGATTATACGGTACAAACATTTCTCTGTCAAATTTCGTTTAAGAAATCTGCTTAATTTTTGCGAGTTGGACAATGTTTTTATAGAGCAATAATTTTAAAACTCACAATTCTTTCCAATAAAACTGTTCGCACACGTATTCTCTGGTATTGTTGGTGGCATTGGTATTATACCCACAGGAGTGGATTTCCTTCTTTGTTTGGGTTTGCTAACACCTGATATACTAAAGATAAACTTTTTTAAAAAAAAACTTAGAAATTTACGTTTGAAAAATCTTACTCAAAATTGTATGTCACAACATCAAAGCCGTTCAAAATTTAGGTGAATCGAAAAAAATCGACAAACCCAAGGACCAAATCTCTAAGTTGAATAACAAAAGCTCAAGTATATAATAACCTAAACTATATAAAAGATATAAAAGAAACCAATATTTTGCATTCAATTCCATGTTAATGCCCCATCCAATTGCCTGCCACTACCTGCTTGTATTCTGCTCTGTACATTCCCTGCCAAGTTGCTTCCACTGAACGCCACTTGCATGCTCTTTTATACATTTTTGAGCCTCTGTTATCCAGTCTGCTGTTCTGTACAGTGGCAGTCAACTGGCTGGTTTTGGTACAATTCCCGCCCTGCCCTGCCAAAAATGGGCCAAAATAATTTCATTTCTATTCCAATAAACAGACTACCTGTCTGCGTTTTAAGTTAATTTTCCGGCCAAAAATTTTGTCTGGGGCATACCACTTATTTTGTGACAAAAAAAATATCGGGCAAATTTTGATTTTGATTTTTGCCTTAAAAAAATTAAAAGCAGAAATAATTTGCTTAAAATTTTAAAAGTCACAAGATAATTATTATTTTTTGCCTTTTATTATAAAATGCATGCTCAGTACGGCCTCTGAAACATAGTAATTGAAGAGTTGGCACATAATTGAAAATGGCACATAACGAGGAATCGATAAAACTTATTGTCTCTGAATAAAGTGAAAGGTTTCCTGTAAACTGTTCAGCCACAATAAGTTTTTCGATTTTTGACTATGTGCTGCTTCGTTTACCCACGATCAAAAAGTAGTTCAGAAAAACATTCAAAATTTTAGTATGTTTGTCTCTATCATAATATTCACATTTATAATGATTGACAGAACCACAACATTTTTGCTGCAATTAATAGTTGAGCCAATTATAATATGTTGACGATAGTATGATTTGAAATATAGTGTTATTTTTGGTACCACAATTAGTAAATAATGACTTTATTAAGGCAAAAATTTATGTTTGCAGGAATAGTACAATAATTTCAGTAAACAAATTATTATTGCAGTAATCATGTCTCAATCATGTCTTTTCTCTGCGTGTACCACAAAGTTATGCAATTACCAAACTGCAATAACATAAGACTACAGGAAGTTATTAAACACGCACCAAGGAAGTGGTGTGTGTTTCTTCCCATAGAGCCGAAACATGTGATATCGAATGTCTTTGGAATTATAGGTCACACTGCTTCGGAATTCGGTATTCGACCACAATTTACACACGCCGTTTCATTGACAAGATTTTATGGGTGTTGGACAAGGGGTCGTGGCATCGTAAATATATATAAATTTATGTGTATTTAAAAACTTTTCCCTTAAAGAAGTACTAAGAGTGCGTTGAATTACATATTACACAGAATTACACATACTACGTTCTTGCAAAAATGCATCACTAAAACCTATAGGTACGCATATGCGTACACTGGATTGCAAGCTCAATCAGCTGATTTGAGCTAATCACTTTTTTCGGCATAGTATTACAGATCAAAACAAAACACAACAAATTAATACCTACCTCACAAACTGATTGTATTTTGTTTTACATCAAATGTTGCAGAGTAACACAAGAAAAAAGCTGTTTGCAATAGATAGCAAATGTTTGCAGTTGCATTATTTTGCAATCTAGTGCAAATTAGATCGTGAACTGCCCTAATGTTAGTACAAAGTGATTTAGTTAGGCAATTTTTATTTTTTTGTACTTTAGACAAGGCACAATACAAAGTGCCATCTCTGAACTCTTTCACTAATATCAAAGAAAAAAAAACAATAGCGAATCAACTACTTTATATATCATATTTACGTAGCATAGAGGATAGGATGTCCATTTACTAATCGAGAAGTGCCATGTTTGATTCTCGATACAATCTGGAACATTTTAAAAAATTTTAAAAATCTGTCGATTTTAATTGTCAGTTTTTGCAATTTCCATCTAAACAAATCAACATAATTAGGTGTAAGAAGCTTCGCTTCAAAACAGTTCCAGAGAAAATAGCTTACAACACACTTAGGGAAAGGTCTAACGAAATATATTAGAAATGTAGCTAATTATTGCCAACTCTGTAGCTTAATGAGTACATTATATGTAAGATAAGGTTCAGACATATTTTATAATGGCTTGATAGGGATTTTAATAAAGAAAGGTCCTTTAAAAAATTTTTGTAATGTTCAATGGAATTTATGTATTTGACCTAAGGGCTTAAAATTTTTTCGTTTGAGAATGCTTTATCTTGACCTTTAACTCCTACACTTTCTGTGATCTGTCATATAAGGAGATACGTTTATGGAGTATATGGATATTAAGGCGTAGTGAAATTTTTTCTATTAACCCATTTCCGGCGGCTCCTTAACTACCAAGCCAAAATCGATGAAACTTCATCCAGAGTCTATATATGGCCCTAAACTTTGTCTGGCAAAATTTAAAATTTTTACCTCCACAGGTAAGGGCTGGGCAGACTGATGCATTTTTGCACCACTAGCTGCATCACATACCTTAACAGCTGTACTTGCCCATTTTAAAACAGCAAACGGGCTCTACATTTTGTTTAACATAAAAATTAAAACTTATAATAGTTACTATTGAAAAGCAATTTTCGATATTGCGATTTGAAATTTTTCCGAAATTTTCAATAATAAAAAAATAAAAAAAACCAAATATTGCGACGCGCCGTGTTCGTAAAATCCAAGTAAACGACCGAATCGACTCAAACCAAAAATAAAGTATATTGTTAAAGGTGCATACTAACATAATCCCTACAGTGCCGGGTAATATCACTTTTGCGCTCACCTGGAGAAAATTCTAAAGCTACTCGTGCAAAAATGCACCAATAGCTGGAAATGGGTTAAGTGGTAGTTACATGCTTCTTAGCATGCATACAAATTAAGTAATGTCATTGCAATGTATAGTCAGTTTCTAGATAATTTAAATAAAAACAATTTGATATATTGTTTGATTGTCTGAGATACCTGATACTGAGATATATATTTTTGAAGAAAAAATCGTTGAAATACCAAATCTTCCATTTTTGTTATTTTCTCATTTAAAAAAGTATTTGTGCTCTCACCCACTGCCCTCATCCTAATTGAGTCAACTTTTCCACCACACTTAAGTTGATTCGAAGGCTAAAGTCGAACTTAAGCCGACAAATTTCCAGGCTTAACATAAACTTAAGTATGGCTAAAAACTTAAGTTTTGATTGTGAAGCTGGCCCTCTGACCCCGTCGTTTCATAACATACCCACTTCCCGTCTGCCACCCTTTGAGGGGTCACCATTCGAAAACCACAAAAAAATTAAGAAACATTTCAAAATAGTTAAAAAACATGGGCCCTTTAAAGGGGGAAAAATGCATAAGTTGGTTCTATTTATTTTTTTACCACAAATATTTCTTTACAGAACCCAACAACAGTATCACCCTTTTGTGGGTTGCAACACAAGCAAAAAAAAAAAGACAAAAACAAAAACTTAAGAAAAATAGTAATTTATTGATTAATATCTGCTCCAAATTGTCCTAAAAAGGTATCAAATGAATAAACTAATCCTTTTGTTTTTCAATCACCAACCCAACAACACAACATTCGTCTGACATCCTTCAGTGGTTCCCCAGACAAAAAAAAAACATAAAACAAAAACTAAAAAAAAAATAGTTCTTAGCTCCTCTAAATTAACCTTAACAGGGGCCGAACGTTTTAGTAGCTCCTGTTATTATTTTACTACCAATATTTCTTGTGAAAAACCTAACCCCTATCTGACATCATTCTGTAGATCAACATAAGAAAAAAAATAAAACTAGTAAGGAATTATCTTCGACTGGGCCGAAGTTAAAATACCCCCACGGCCGAATTAGAGTATATATAAAGTCTTAAGAAAACTGTTAAATATATTTAAAGACATTTTCCCGTTTTGGTTAAGTCACTTTGTATGGGAGGTAGGTGTGGTTTTCATCTGATTTTTACAAATTTAATACTCAAAATAAATATTAAATATTTAAGGCACTGTGCGAAATTTGAAGTCATTAAATTGATTTTTGTGGAATTTAAAGAGATCTTACCGTTTTGGTTAAGTCACTTTGTATGGGAGGTAGGCGTGGTTTTCATCCGATTTAGCTCAGATTTGAAATCGACCTCCATTTTTGTATAAAAAGCTTATATTTTGAATTTCGTTATGATAGCTCAAAAATTACGGCTGCTATCGTGGACACAGACGGACAGAGGGACATGGCTTAATCGACTCAGGAGTTGATGCTGATCAGGTATATATATTCTTTTCTATACCGGCCACTCCTCCTTATCGGCGTTACAAACAGACTGACAAAATGAATATACCTCCATTACGTTTTTTAAACGTGGGGGTATAAAAAATTTACCTCTAAATTGACCTCTTGAGAAAAGTAAAATGTATTATTTTTTACCATCGACATTTTTTATGAGCAATCTAACCCATAACGGACACCTTCCGGTTTTTCCCCATACAGAATCTAACAAAAACCAAAAACCTAAGAAAAATATCTTCTCCAAATTGATTTTACAGGGGTAAAATGTATATCGCTACCTTAATATAGAAAGGCCCTTACTCATTTTTTGTTACTTTACAGTAGATGAAAAAACTTAATAAAAATTATAATTTTGCGGGTCCGATTTTTGTTGAAATGGATTTTTTATTTAAGACACTAACCAATTCCATGCTGTAGCAAAATTTTTGCAGCAATTTTTTTCTATAGCAATTTTTTTTTGCAAAAATCTGTAAACAAATTTATTTTGAAAAAAAATGAGTTAGGGCCTTTCTATATTAAGGTAGCGATATGCTGCTCTCATTATTTTTTGCCACCAATTTTTCTTGTGAACTACCCAACCGCTACCTGAAATCCTTCTGTGGGACCCCATAAAAAAAAAACAAAAACTTAAGAAAAAGTAATTCATATATTTTCGAAATTCATCTCTAGAGTATTTAAATGTATGCACTACAGCTTGGCTTTCCCCCCTAACATTTCTTTTAATCAATTCAACCCCTTTTGCCATCATTCTGGGGCTAAGAAAATAGTTTTTTTGTAAAAAAAAACAAAAATTTAGAATTTAAAAATAATAAATTTGTAGTTCATATTTTGTCCAAATTGCCTTCCAGAGTGGCCAAGTGATATGAGCTGATTCAAATACTTTTATTAGACCAATGCAAAAAAAAAAAAAACTATCGACAACACAAATCGGACTTTGTCACATCCCGCTTACAGTTCTGCATTACAATGTCATCACCGACACATTTTTACCAGCGGGCAGTTTAAAAGTGAGAGCATATTTTATCTGCATTCGCTCTGATTTTTTTAAATCCCAGTTGTTAATAGATACATGACACAGTCAATTATTTCTTAACCCTTTTAGTGGACTTATATATAGCCAATATATAAGACACGTCAGAAAGTCATTTTTATTTTGCAACGCTTTTTTCTTAAAGCAAATCGTTTGGTTCTATGAAAAAATGAAGAACCAACATGATAAAAATAAATTTAGAGAGTCTTGTTTTGGATTTTGTGCAGAAGAAAAGCTTTTTTTTTTATGGCTTTGACCCTCATCCGACCCTCGGGTGAAATTTCACCCATTTCGAAGTTTAAAATGCTATTCCTAGCTGATTTTTAATGCAAAATTAATGAAATGTATGGTATTTGTATAAAATGTCCTTTTATTTTAGAAATGGATATAAATATTATGTTTGATAAAACATAACGGCATATATTTAAAAAATAACGTAGGCGACCCTCGGGTGAAAGACGGTATATCTAGCTCATTTTTAATGTAAAATTAATGAAATGTATGGTATTTGCATAAAATGTCCCTTTCTTTTAGAATATGATATCAATATTATGGTTGATGAAACAAACAAAACATAAAATATTTGAAAAACAACTTCAGCGACATTCGGGTGAAATTTCACCCGTGTGCAAAAAAAAGGACCGAAATGCATATTCCTTCCTGCAACAAATATATATGGGGTGAGCATAGAATTACTTTCTACTTTTGCACTTACCGTAAATAATAAACTGTAATTCAACAAAATAAACGTATATAAAAGAAAATTAATAATTTTTAGTGAATCAGGCGTAAAAAATACTAATGGGTGAAATTTCACCCATTAGGGTTTTATTTGTGACTTTTTTTGAGGGTCGGATGAGGGTTCATGACAATAGTATCAATAGCAGATAGGGTTTAAAAAACAAAGATCTAAAGGGTTGAAAAACCTTCAAGGGATTAAAAAAAGGTTTTGTGCCAAAGGCGCCTGCTATGCGTTCAATATTTATTGTGATACTTGGATCGCGATCCAAATTCATGCATTGATGGATCGCGGTTGAATGCTAAACGTTTAATATTTATCGCATCAGTTTTCATATAATTTTTGCTTGGTATGTTCACGAAAAAAGGCTTGGGTAGTTCATGAACGAACTAGTTCAATTAAACTATTCGCATTCATGAACTATGTGAACTAGTTCGTTGATTCTCGTTCTTTTAGTTCAATCGATTTTGCAGCGAGTCAGATCGAAATGAACTAGAATAAATTTGGTTTACTCAACAATGGTTTCAGTCCGTGCTGATACAGTTTTCACCAATGAACGGTAAAAAACAAATTTTTTGCAAAAATAAATTTTTGTGGCTAATATTGTGTGGAATGCCCCATATGCAGTATTTTTATGTAAATTTCTTCTATGTCCGCAGTTAATGATTGATTCGGTCATATAGTTCGTTTTATTTTATAGATATGATCATGAACGAGCAAACAAAACAAACAAAAAGACCTATTGAACTAAAAACTACAACGAGCTAACATACCTAACGATCTAAAACACCAAACGAACTATAAGACCTAACGAACTAACAACATGAACGAGTGCATGAAACGAACTAAAAGAGCGAACGAAGTAAATGAGCCAAAAGAACTATATAAACGAACTAGTTCATTACACTCAACTGAACTAAAAAGAGCGATCGTTTTAGTGAACTAAAAAGCCCAAGCCTACACGAAAACCTAATTGCACAGGCAAGTACACTGAATCGTGAATACCCCTAATTTTTATTTCACCACTTACTGCCGTATCACGTATTGATGACACAAATATGCTACACGTTCAATATTTATTGAAAGTTTTGCGATCCGCGATCTTAATTTAAAAATATTTAAATATTTTGTGATATGAATTACGATCCATCAATATTGCATGCTATACGTTCAGTAAATATTACGATACTGTATATTAAGCGTATAGCAGGCGCCAAACAGGAGCAAAACAATTTGTTGATGATGATAGGCATATACCTCAAAAAATTATTTTGTTCTTAGTTTAGCCTAGCCATTGAAAGGGTTAAATACAATGTAGCCGCAAGGCTCTAAAGTTTGTTTACAATTCTTAATCGAATTATTTGTTCGAACGTGGCTCCTAAAAACTTTTGATGACATTCACTTTACATAATAAACGATTGTGCGAGTAGGCATGGTGCTTAGACTAACAGTAAAGAAGAGAACGAAAAAAACTAAACGAAAATCCTCTCTACGTCAAAAACACAACAAAAATGAAAGAGCGCTCTACGAAAATAAATAAACGTGAGCATAGCAGAATTAAACAGGTAGTGCTGACAGCATAGTAGAATTAGAGAAGGTAGATGCATTTCGGAGAGACAGACTGTCGGAACTGTCAAAACGAAGTTGACAGCCCATACAAAATCTGAAAACGGTGAGAATGCGATAAGAAAGCAAAAATAGGCAAGAATAGCAAAAAGCTTGAGTTTGAAAATTCTGGCTATGAGCAAAAGAGAGCAGTCTGAAATGCATATACCTTCACTAGTTCTACCATGGTTGACAGTTTTATGGAAAACATAACAGTCCACCCTAAACAAGTGCGCGTGCGTGGTTTAACTGTCAAAATCGGCTCATGCACATACATTTTGTATGAAGCCTACCGAAACACGCACCGGACTACCGCAACATGAATCGAATTTCCAATTTTGACAGTGCGTTCGGATGTGAAGTTGGCTGCATAAAACCAAAGTATTAGAACAAAGAGCAATTAGCTGCTTTTAATTAATTAATCTCAATTGCAAATGGAAGTATTTGCTATATTAATAGATTTTTACACAATTCTAAAAGTTTCTTTAAGATTTTTAAACCATCAGACTGAGCTAGTTCGAGAGCAGCAGTTCTTTCCGCAGCGCACTTGTTTAGGTTAAGCGTAAAATAAAATTGCGTGGCGTTTGGGTACGCAGCGCAACGCGCACTTGTTTAGGGTGCACTGTAAGCTTTTGAAAAATTTACTCATAAAGAGAGCGCTTTCAATCGGCCATTGTAAATAATCAGCTTCACGCCGCAGGCATCAATCCACCTCCGGCGACGAGCTTCCTTTTGAGGCACTGAATAGAATTTGACATCACGAACTGAAAAGCTTTTCGCACAAATCACACACGATTTTTTTATAACTTTCATGATTTTAATTTTTTATTTGTTTATTAAACGCACAAAAATTCTCATTTTTTTTATTTTTTAATTTTTATGGTTTTAGTTTTCGACGCTTGCTTTCTTTTTCACTTTCTTTGACTAAAAGCTGTTTTTGACAGGCTATGTTTTTCTGTTTAAGAGAAAATAAGCAGTTGTCAACACTACCTGGATAATTCTGCCATAAACGTGATAAAATATAAAAAATTACTTTCTGACGTGTCCAATACATGAGGCAAATCCACTGAAAGAGTTAACAATGGAAAGAAACTATCGTTTCTTACAACCCAAATCAGATTTTATTACATTCTGCTAACAGTTCTGCATTACACTGTAATCACCGACAAATTTTTACAAGCTGAGTGAGAATTTCAAAGCAGAGAAACTTTTCAGAGCGGTAGCGAAATTTGATTGCTCTACGATCCCTAGCTTAGAACTCAACATAGCGCTACAAAAAAATTACTAAAATTTTTCGCTATTTCGAGTGTTTTTTGATTGTTATTTAAAGTGATTTTGGTCTGAAAATAGTCACTTAGAGCACGGAACTGTTGAATCAAATTTTTCCACTAGGCCCCACTGTATCAGGAATGCAATCATGTGGGCTCACAAGATTGAATGTAATCATTGAACTTGTGTGGGTTCGTTTGTGTGGGTTCATGTGTGATGTGGTGTGCATATGTGTGCCAACATTATGAATGTATTTATGTATCAGATGATGATATAGCAAATTTATCGGCAGATGATGAGCGTTTCGTGCGAAGACACCACAAAAGTGTGTCAATAAAGCCTGCGCACCTGCATTGATTGACAATGATTGTGTTTGCAAAGCTGACAGATTTTTAATTAAAATCATAAAACCATATATAAAACACAAAAATACACAAAATTAAAAAAAAAAATATAAAACGTAAAAAAACTACAATTGGATTTCAACAATTTCCCACGCATTGGTTAAAAGAAAAAAAACAAAGAAAAAAAAAACGAACGAACATTTGCTGAAAATGATTTTGAAGCTGAATCACGGTTAGAATGAGCCTTGACCACGGAAAGCAGTCAGGCAGGCAGGCAGGCAAGGCATGCACCCAATGCGAATGTTTGACTACATAAATTTGATAGGTATTTTTTTTTTGTATTTTTGTACTGATCGCAACACTGAGTTTTCACATGATGTACGTGTGGTCGTCTTTATTTTTCTGCGAATTTTCTTTTGACCAACAGTTTCGAAACTAAAGCGCATCATTTGAAAACTCGAAAACTCACAATTGCTGTGTTTGAGACAAAAGTCGATTTGGAAGTGCGATTGCGACGCGAGCCGCGTACAGATGGTATCGGGGTCTGGAAGAAATAAAAAAAAAACAAATCGAATAGACAGCAAAAAATATTGAACCCACTTCTAATGAATTTTTGTTATTTTTGTTTTGTTATTGAGTTTTTACAAAATTTTAAACACAGATCGCATGATTTGAATGAGCTGACTGGTTGTGAGGGTAGCAGGGCGAAAAGGGGCGTGGCACAGTGCCATTACCATGTTGTGGTTGTTGTTTGATGTTGGTGTTGTATGTTTGTAGGTGTTAAATTTTTTTAAGAAAGAATTTTTAGTTTTAATTAATTTTTTTTATTTTGAATTTTTTTCCTAAACTGAGATGAACGGTGTTTGTGTGTTTTTGGTCGAATTTTGATGTTACAAGAGAAGTAAAAACGTTCTGATGAAAGAGGCTCAGAATAACGAAAAAACTTACCACGGATATATTACGATAGCTCAGCAATAAATACGGCGGTATGCGATTAACATGACAGCTCTTGTATAACGGTTGGAATTTGACGTTTCCGTTGTCATCTAGAGCGTGGTCGAGTAGGTTTGTTTGTTTTGTGGGGTGGAAAAAAATGAAAACAAAATGTTGAAAATTTAAAGCAAGTTTTTTAGTTTTGCCGTTCTCCATCTGAACAAGTAAAAGAATAGTAGATATGTGTTTGTTTGTTTGTTTTTTTTTTTGTTTTTTTTATTGCTTTGTTAAGTTGGCAGCATTGTTAATTACTATGTTTAGGCAACTATTTAACGAACAATCAAAATAAGTTCAATTTTTTTTTTGTTTTTATGTTTTTTTTTGTCTAAACAAACTACTGTAACATTAACTATAACTACGTGTATAATTTAAGGCGTTACAAATATGAAAAAGTTTTGCAGATGTTTTGTCTATTTTATGTGTTTGTTATGGTTGGTTGTATTGTTGTTTTTAGTGTGTTGTTCTTAGTATTCCATCTACTGGCTACTTACCCTCCTCGTTAGTGGCACACAGCGGTCCCACCCATTTTCCTTTGACACAACGTATTTTGCATAAGCGTCGATCTCCAAGTGGTCCTATTTCACCAGGGAAACGTATTTCCGATACTTCGGTAAATTGTTGTGCAATATCAATGTCTTCCTCTTCTTCTTCCTCTTCCTCTGAATCGGTTTCATCCGGATGCACGGGTGAGTAGCCGCCCTCCTCATCGAAAATGCCTGAAATTATTGATTTGTTTGATTTTTCAGTTTTTCGCAAATGGGTAAAGTTTTGAATTAAAGAAAAAAATAATCTTAAAATATATGGTTTTCTTGACAAAACTATTCAAATGTTTACAGTTTAACCCTTTCGACCTGGTTGGTACAATGTATCCCAAAAAAGTTTAAATACACCTACAGGTAATATTTGCTGAAGAATATGATTGAAAATGTGTTTTTTTTTCGTTTTGTATGATATTCAATACTTCTTTAGTACAAAATATTGACTCTTGTGTGACATTTGACAGCTGCAGTTACTTGTGATCAGTGAACAAGTAATCACGTGTTGTGGTATTTTGCAGAAAACTATAAGAAAAACTACGAAAGAAGTGGTAAATGTTATATATTATTGTTTTATAGTGTATTTGTCATGTTTTTGTGATAAACATTTACACTTTTAGTTTGAAAATACACTAATTTGTGATATAACTAAGGTTTTCTGTTCATGAGATTATATGTCCCAGTAGTATTTTGACTAGGGCTAATATATATATCGGGAATACATAAACTGTATATAAGTTTTATGAAGTCATATTAAAATTTGTCAACCCAATAGGAATAAATGACCAGCAAGAGAGCTAAACTGACTGACGACGACATCAAAAATGTGCTCTCTGAGTCCTCAGGTGAGTCGGAGCTAGGGAAGTCAATCCCGGGATCCCGAAATCCGGATGATTTAAGCCTCTTTAAATCCCGGGATTGTCTTTCAGGATCCCGGGATTTTTAAATAAAAAAATTCTATTACAAATATTCATGTAAATGCAAAAATTTCATTTTAAGTTCATATGAATATATAATTACAAAAACCTTTTATTGAGGCTGAAAAAGATTTTTTTTTTTTTTTTTTTATTGTTCTTTATTCTTATTCTTCAAAAGTTTACATAAGTGGTATCAATATAATTCAAAATACAATATAATTATAAGAATAGTATTTTACATTTATTATATTCATAAGAGAAGATAGTGTTAAATGTAAATTCAAAATTTTGTTTAACGTGTTGATTGAGTTATGGGGTGGAAATTAAATATACTTGTATGTGATCATTAATTAAATTAATACAATTTAAAATAAAAATGTACAATAAATGAATATATATTAAACCAAGAATAAAATCCAAAAATGCAAAGTATCCAAATTAGAAAATTCACATCACAAAATTCAGTGCTAAGTGAGTTGCAAATCAAAAATTAATTAAGTGCAAACTTCAAGTAAGCGAGATGTAAAGAAATTAAAATTAAATTTAAAAAATTTAAGTTCAAAGAAACAAAAGTTCAAGTTCAAATACAAATTTAAATAAGGATTTTTTTTTTAAAAATTTAGAAAGTTTAGCTAACGGAGCGCAACAAAACTTCAATTTCCGTGTGGTCAAAATTTAGAAACCACAATTTAATATTTTTCAAAAATATATATAAATTTCTTAACAATTGTATGTTAACGGGGAGTTTATTAAACAATCTGTAGGATAAGATTGAAAAGAAATTTTGGTGGTGAGTAGTGCGAAAAGTAGGTACCGTTACAGCACCGTTCAATAAAGACGCATAGAATATCTCTTTGAGCTACATTTGTATTATCAGCGCTTCTCTTTTTGAAAATTTTCTTTACAAAACATTTTTGAATTTGCTCAGCACCAACAGACATATTTAACACCTCACCAAGAATTTTTTGAGCGCATGCCTCAGCATTTTCGTTTTTTATATTAGGTATACCAACAATTTCGATTACATTCTCCAACTGTTTCTGCTCACTCCAGTGTAATCTGTTCTCAAGACGCGAAACTTTACCTCTCAAAAACTCATTATCTTGTTTTAACTGACCAAGAGTAGATAAGAAGTCGTTGTTTATTTTTTTCAAGTTGAGTATTTCTGCATAGAGCAATTGAAGTGTAATTGGGGTATCATCTTCGTGAGAAACTCCGTTTGCGTTCCGAGTAACATGTGGCTGCTGTTGCTCCTCTTCTATGCAGGTAGTCGCTGAATTGCTTTGGGTGAATGCTGCTGTTTGCTGTTGATCTCCACTCATGTTCTCAGTTTTACTGAAACTCAAATCCAGCGCAGGCAAGGGCTCGCTTTGCGTGGGAGTAACATCAATATCATTTGCTATACTTGCGCTCTGCTGTAGCTCAGACCTTCTCCAGAGCATCTCCGAAGTTTGCCGCTTTTGACCAGTTGTGGTTTGATGTTTATGTACATTGATTGCTACTTGCGGTTGATTAAAACCAGTTATTGTAGATGTTGACGAAGTAGTTTCTTGCATTGATTTTCGTCGCAAAGCACAGCATTTGTTGCATCGATATTTTGTTTTGTTTGTCTTCATGTAGTTCAATTCTGTCAAGCCAATATTAACGCAATTAGAATGAAAAAAACTATTACAATCAGAGCAAACGACTTTATTAACATCTCCACGATCTATTTTCCCTTTGCAAACTGGACAGTTCATAATATATGTTTGACTTTTACTTTTAAGTTGTGAAATTATTTGCTTATTTTAACTTTTGTCAAATAGGAATGCGCACCCCACGACACCGAGAACACGTCCGACAACGTTGACGTTCACTAATTTAACTCATTGTTAGGACGATGAGTGTGAATCATTGGTGCAAAGACTTTGCAAAGTCTAAGAAGAATAGCTACATTGGAAAGTAAGCTACGTATTTCAAAATTGTAAGATATTATGACTTAGGAAATAATTTTTTTTTGTGGTGAAGGCAATCGTGATCGAAACATACAAATTGCTTGCGATTATCGTACAACTATTTCTACAACTAGCATAGAATCGGAACGGTGCTTCTCATCATTAGTAATATCCGAACAAAACTCTCTAATAAAAATAAAACACGTTGATCAGATTAATAATTACTTTAAGAATAATTTAAGCAAAAAACTAAATTTTGAGAAGTCTTTTCCAAATTAATATGCCTTAAGCACAAAAAATCATGAAGACGGTGCAAAAAAAAGGTGTAACATTTATATATTAATACCTTAAACTGTTCTGTATTTTATTTTTTATGTATTTTGTTCTTTAATCCTTTCAAAAGCTAGGCTGAACTAAGAACAACATAATTTGTTGAGGTAATTTTCTTATCATTTAGGTCCTTAAATGATGAAAAAACATACCTTTGATTTTAACCTGCGCTACTTACGTTTTGCAAGCTTGTACAAAGAAAAAATTATTTTGCTCCCGGTCGGCACAAAGTCTTTTTTTAATCCCTTAAAGGTTTTTCAATCCTTTAGATCTTTGCTTCTTAAAATCTCTTGATATTCTTATCATTAAGGTCAAAAAAGATAAAAAAACATAAATTTGATTTTTGTCCGGTTAATTTTTTCTTAAAAAATAGGCCGAAAATTTTTTTTTGCTTTTCTTCGGCACAAAACCAAAAATCCAACTGACTTTTATGTCAAATATCTCTCTACATTTATTTTTATCATGTTGGTTCTTTTTTTTAACAAAAGCTTTGCAAAGTAAATACATATAAAAATGACTTCTGATGTGTCCAATATATTAGGCAAATCTACTGAAAGGGCTATACAGGGTTGCCAATATTCGAAGCGACCATTTTATTTTTAAATAAATCAAAGAAACCACAATTTTTTGTCTGTTCGTCATGAATATCATTTAATTGGGTTCAAGTAGATTTGCTTACATTATTTTTTGAATATGATATCTAGTAAATGGTCGCCATTGGCCTCTACGACATATTGTGCCCGTTTTGCAGCATTTTCCATGGTTTTCTTCAACATTTCGATGGGAATGGCGGTTATTTCTTGACGGATGTTGGTTTTCAGCTCTTCTAGGGTCTTTGGCTTGTTGACGTAAACCTTTGATTTCAAATAACCCCACAAAAAGAAGTCTGGAGGCGTTAAATCTGGTGATCTTGGCGGCCAATCGAAATCACCATTTTTTGGCATCAAACGGCCAGGGAACAATTGCTTCAATAAATCGATTGTAGTGCGGCTTGTGTGTGGTGGCGCGCCGTCTTGTTGAAACCAGCAGTGCCTGATACGCTTTCGACGAACGATTGGCATGAAAAAATTGTTTATCATATCGCGATAACGCTCCTGATTGACAGTAACTCTGTGGCCATTATCATCTTCGAAAAAGAACGGCCCAATGAGCATTTTAGCACAAACGCCGCACCAAACAGTGACTTTTGCATCGTGAAGAGGTACCTCTTGAATCTCTTGTGGATTTTCAGTGGCATAAATACGGCAATTTTGTTTGTTTACCGTTCCGTTCAACTGAAAATGAGCTTCATCGCTCATTTTTTGAAAGCACGTTGAGTTTTCACTATTGACTTGTTTTGTTGAATGTAAATTTCAACAATTTTAGAGCGTTCGCGTGGCGTGTACTGTTCCATTGTAAACATTTGCTTGGAATGACGCTTCAAAAGCGGTATGTCATTAGTCGATTTGGCATCACTGCGGAAAGTTACAGTGTTGCCAGATGGGCGCTCCGAATATTGGCAACCCTGTATTAGTACAATTTGCTAGTCATTAATATTATTTAAGTTTTGTGTGTTTATTAACAATAAGGGTATTCACAAGTGTGTGGTATAGTTTTATTGTATTTTTTTTTTGCCATAGTTGGAAAGCACAATTATGAGCACCCTTTAAAGGAGAACTTGTGCTTGGGAACTTCCCACAATAGCCTTTTGTTACTATGCAAATAAATTTGATCCAATAATCCAATTTGATATATTTTATTAATATATGGCATAAAAAAGTTTTACTTGCATTTTGAGCTTTTTTTGTTTTTGCAATTAGAAAATAACTGGCACTCCATCAGTTGTTTATGGAACTTTAAAAACCACCTTCGTTAAACATAAAATTGGGCTACTTAAATAACCACACTTTTGGTTTTAGAGATTTCATGTAAAAAATATAAAAACCGCTCGGTAAAGTGTGGTATCAATACCACGTGATTTTTTCACTACACTGAAAAGAAGGCAAGTGTGAATACCCTTAATGTGTTTAGTTTTTGTTACTATATAAATATATTAATTTACATTTTTATTTTCAAGTAATATATAACAAAAAATTGTTTTAAAAACGTTTTAAATTGTTTACTTCTTAAAATTTTCAATCCCGAACTAATCCCGGGATCTTGGGATTGAGATTTTTAATCCCGATAACCCCGGGATCGAGAAAAGCTTCCGGGATTGGACTCCCTAGACTTATCTGACCAAATAGTGAAACTTTATGACATCAACAGCAAGTCCACAAAGTGGTAGAAAAGTCATTCTACAAACTTATTCAGACTACCTGTGTCAATGCATGGATAGTATCAAAAGGAACGCATCCCTTGCCCAATCTTCCACGCATTGATTTTATTACTGCATTCTACTCATTGTAAAATAGTAAAAGTTCATTCAAGTTCTACTATATTTCTTCTAAGTGTTCTACGCCATATCAAATATTGCATACTTATAAACATTTACTAGTGAATGTTTTTATTTGTGAGAGCTGCTGAGACATTATATCCCAAAATTAAAATAAAAAACACCGATTGGGACTAAATATCATAACGCCCCCAGCGCCTCTGGTGGCGAAATCTGAATTCTGGCTTGGTAATAATTTTTACTTTTCCCTACTCTTTAAAGGCCTTTTAAGGGGTTTTTCAGTTCGAAAGGCTTAAAACAGGTTTAGTTTTTTTAATGGGCAATTAAAGTTAAAGAATTTTAGCAAAGACGTAGTCATAACCATATAAACAAAAATAAAGACATCTGTGAGTTATTTGCACAATATTTCGGATTAGTCTTTGATAACATTAGCCAGACTTTATTTCCGAAGATTTTAATGTTGCAAGATAACAGATTTCTGAAAATTAAGTCCTTAAAGCTCTTTAAAGTATTAACTGTTCTAAGAGTGGTGGGTACGATTGACTGCCTCCAATATTCTTAAAATATTTCGCATATTCTCTTTGCACTGACTGCACTTACTAGTATTTTTAATAAGTCTCTCTTGAGTGCAATTTTTTTAGATGAATGGAAATAAGCATATCCCTACAGAAAATTGGACTAATTTTTAAATAGTTCTGAACTAATTGCAAAAGGACCAGTACTGGTCGCTCTACTGATTGATTGCCTTGAGCTATCGCAAGGTGGCTCGTATTAATACATTTACAGCCATATGCAATAGATTTTCTTAAGCAAACGTTCAACGCTTGT
This sequence comes from Dichetophora obliterata, assembly GCA_963920525.1. Taxonomy (NCBI): domain Eukaryota; kingdom Metazoa; phylum Arthropoda; class Insecta; order Diptera; family Sciomyzidae; genus Dichetophora; species Dichetophora obliterata. Next base: position 30,866,658 of record OY986437.1, read on the forward strand.
TTAGTTACGCACTGTTTAAGGCTTTACGCAACCTTGCTGAAATTGTTATTCATAACCATTTTTTTTATTCATTGCCTAATTTTGTAAGGTTTGTGTCTAAACAATCAAAACTCTTTTACAAAAATAAAGAATTCTTTGTACACTTGCAAATCTGATACTGAAAAAAGTATAAAAAGGTCGCATATGGAGCATGTCTATAATATAAATATCATATACATCAACCTTAATCGAAAAGATGACAAAAAGTTAAGGTTAAATTTACGCAGCCTTTAAACGCAAATTTCGGCGTTTAAGTTACGCAGATCTTACACAAGGCCGAAACACATTTATGAATAACGATGTGTTTTTTAAAGCTGGTTTAAAGTTACGCAGCCTTTAAAATGAGAATATGAATAAGGCTGTTAGTTTTTTAAGTATTATAAGTAGTAGTTAGTGGGACCATCACGTCGGCTTCGGTCGGTCGGGAGTCTCGATTCTTTTTTTATTTATTAAGTTGTTAGTGGGACCATCACGTTGGCTCCGGTCGGTCGAAAGTCTCGATTCTTTTTTTATTTATTAAGTTGCTAGTGGGACCATCACGTCGGCTTCAGTCGGTCGGGAGTCTCGATTCGTTTTATTTTATTTGCTAGTGGTACCATCACGTCGGCTTCGGTCGGTCGGGTGTCCACAATAAAACCATTTTCTTTCGACAATCACGTCGTCTCCGGTCGGCAGCTCACAGTAGTTAGTCAGTGGCACCATCACATCAGCTTCGGTCGGAATTTGACTTTGAATGCTTTCGACGTGTTGCAAAACCGATATGTCAGTTTCCTTTTCATATGTAAATTTTATGGGCCTGCTGTACGCAGTGGATGATGGCCTAGGGTTTTGCCATACTAGATATTTTTGTCCATTTTCTTGCTTTCTTTATAATTGCAAGGGTACCATTGAAGTGGCCAAGACACTTGAGTCGTCAAAATTACTATTACTCTATGTATTTCTGTTTAAATTTGATTTGTCCACCGCTTCCATCAATACCCCACTTAAATATCATCGTTAAGCTTTTTGGCATGCAATCTTTATCACGCATGTTGAGAAGCACCGGTTCTTGTACAATGCAAGGTCGTGCTAAAGTTAAATTTACAACAGCCTGCAGAGAAATTTCTGTCAACGTATTATTAATGATACATTCGTCGTCCGGTGGATAACATTGTTTTTTTGCTTCTCTAATTTTTTCGTATGGAGGATACATCTTTGAGCCTTTCGCCAACGCTGAGTTTCTCAAAAATTGGTAATTTTGGGAAGTCAATATTGTTGCAATTATCAACGATAACGCTTCTTCGGGCGAATAATGCAATATCGGGTTTTCTGCGTTTTGGACGATTTTTTTAATCTTTGTAGCCCTTTTTGGGCTTTCGCTTAACATTTGGAGCATTTGTGCTGCATCTCTACACTGCCGAAGTTTTAAATGCGTTTCATGAGTAAGTTCGTTTAGGGATTTTTGCGCAAGTAATGAGTCAACTTTTCTTCTTTTAGTTTTTGTTCAACTGGCTTTAAAGTCTTTTTGCCGACCAACTTGTTTTACGTTTTCAGACTTTTACCTGGCATTTCTGGAACTTTGATAGATATCGAACTATTCAACCATTCCTTGTTGTTTAGCAGAAATTCTTTGTAATATCGCCGGCTTCGCTTCCATCTCCGATCAAGTCTAACTAAATAGGAGCTGACTTTTTGCTTTATTTCGAGATGAACTGAATTTATATGGCTTTGAGGCTTTAATTTCTTTAAAATATTTTCCAAGAGTAAACGTTCCAGCCTAGGATTTGATGCACATATGGTACTTCCTCCGTTTTTTAATAAACAAAATAGTTCACGCATCGAGACTTTCACTGAGTTTTCTGAAAACAAAAACACAAATATTTCAATAAAAGGCAAAAAAGGCAGATGATTCTGGTACGGTTGAAACACGCTTGAATGTGATAATACAAGGATACCAAAAGTATTGTGTAGAAACGTGTAGAAAATTTTTGGCAGCCTATTAAAATCATAGCTTTGATCTAGACAGCGACGATTTTTCTTGCATCACTTCTATGCCATTTTTTTTAATTGTAAAATGTTTATTGTGGAAACTTGACTTGAAATACAAAAACTACATACCATTTCCAGCCGACTCCATACTAAAAAAGTATTAATCACAATATAAGAACTGCTTTCGCGAAAACTTTAAAAATTACTGCCACGTACACTCAATTCCTACGTTGAACTGAGCACACAGCAACTTTCTACTTTGAAAGAGCTATTTTAAGAATAACGGTACAACATGACAAACAATTGCTTCTGATTGGCTTTTGTGGTGTATTGGTCACAATTTGAATAGGTTTTCAGCGACTTTGGTGCATGTTGATTTTTGGACTTTTGTCCCGCTAGAATCACAAAATCCTACACTGTGCACTACTTTGGTTTTAGCTTCCCCACTGTTATCCTTTTGGGGTGGAGGTAGGAGGGTGAAAAATACTTTACGATCTATTGTCATACCTACCAAATGTACAAAAAAATGTCATTAAAATCGGTTAAGTCGTTTCGGAGGAGTGCGATCACAAACACAGTGACACGAGTTGTTTCTTTAATAAACTTGTTGGATATAATAAATTATTGTAAAGTTTTTTTTCTAAAAATCCTCTTGATTTCTTAGAAAAATCCTTACAACTATTTATTGGAAACTCAAGATAGCCTTTCTAAATTAAGGATACTGAAATTCTTACTCAGTGAGCTAAACCCCGCTATCTAGGGTCCGCCAAATAACTTTTTTTTATGAAAATTCTATAAAAAGAAACTACTGGATATTTTCTCAAATTTCTTTTTTTATTTGAAAGTACAATCTATTTTACTAATTTAAACTTTATCTTTAAACTTTTTACCTTTAAACTAACTATCTGTCAACTGGAACTCTAATGGGTGGATTAGCTGATATGATCAAATCCTCATCTGAAATCATGAAGGAATTAGAACGTCTTCAAACTATTGTTGAGAATCACTCAGCGCACTGTCACAAGTTATATGACCTAAATTCCTCAGTGGATGCGTTGAAAGCTGACTCTTCTCGGCAGGAAAAAAAATCAACTAGATCTTATTCCAAAAATAAGAAGGCAGTAGAGGATTCTAACGCAAACAAAATTATCAATGTTGAGTCACCTCTTACCGGTCAGCGAGTGCCTGTTCCTACGATAGTAAACGGGTCAACAAGTTTGCTAACATCTAATTCAGATCAAGTCTTGCCTGTAACCCCCTCTGAAAACGGGTCAATAAGTGTGCCAACATCTTATTCAGATCCTGCATTGCTTGTGATTCCCTCAGACACTAATGATAGTCAAAATACTTCTGTGTTGTCAACTTCTTCATCTCTTCATCCTAGGCCACCTGTTTTGTCGGTCTCTAATGGTAGTATGGATCGCTCTTCTCTATTGGAGTGTGATCTGGTTGTGGTGCCAAAGATAGATCGTAAAATAATATTTTTATCTCGACTAGCAGCAGCAACTCAATCAGAAGCAGTTGTCTCTTATATAGCTAAGAAACTGCCTCAGTTTTCATCTTCAACTAGCTGAAACCCGGCGCGTTGCTGCCACTCTCCCTATTCAAACACCCATAAAATGTTATCAGTTAAACAGCATGTCTAAATTGAGGTCAAATACTGAATTCTGAGACTGTGCGACCTATATCCACAAAGCTATTCGATATAACAAATTTGGGTTGTATAGGAAGTGCCACTCTCTCTTCATCACCGCTAATAGAATGTAATCAATTAAACTGGATGTCTACATGGAGGTCGAATACCGAATTCCAAAACTGTGCGACATATAACTCCAAAACTATTCGATAGCACAAATTTTGATTGTATGGGAGGTGCCACTCTTCTTTTCCCTACGCCCATAAAATTTTAGCAATGAAACTGCATGAGTACATTGAGGTCGAATACTGAATTTTGAGGCTGAGTTACCTATAACTCCAAATCTATTCGATATCGCAAATTTGGGTTAAATTGGAGGTGTCACGCCCCCCCCGACAAACTCTTAAAAATTTTATCAGTAAATCTGCAAGCGTAAATTTTGGTCGAATACTGAGTTCCGACGCTGTGCGACCTTGAACTAAAAAGCTATTCGATATCACAAATTTTCGTTGTATGGGAGGTACCACTCCCCCTTGATCAACGCTCATAAAATGTAATCAATGAAACTGCATGTGTACATTGAGGTCCAATACTGAATTCCAAAGCTGTGAGACCTATAACCCCAATGCTATTTGATATCTCTAATTTGGGTTAAATAGGAGGTTTAAAACATGAAACTGCATGTATAAATTGGGGCCGAATACTAAATTCTGACGCTGATATTCAATATCGCAAATTTACGTTAAATGGGAGGTGCCACGCCCCTCTTACCAATAAACATAGATTGAATCAATGAAACTGCATGTGTATATTGAGGTCGAATACTGAATTTCGGCGTTGTACGACTTATAACTCTAAAACTATTTGATAGCGCAAAGTTGGGTTGTATGGGAAGTGCCACTCCCCTTTGCCCTACGACGACAAAATGTAAGTATTGAAAATGCATGTATAAATTTAGGTCGAATACCGAATTCTTACGCTGTCAACCTATAACTTCAAAGCAATACGATATCGCAAATTTGGGTTGTAAGGGAGATGTCACGCCTCCCTGTCCAACGCCCATAAAATAAAACCATTGAAACTGCATGTGTAAATTGAGGTCAAAAACTGAATTCCAAAGATGAATTCCTATAACTTCAAAGCTATTCGATATCACAAATTTGGGTTGTATCGGAGGTGCCCCTCCCCCTTGTCCACTCCCATAAAATTTCATCACAGAAACGGTACGTCTAAATTGTGGTCGAATACCGAATTTCTAAGCTGTGCGACCCATAACTTTAACTAAAGCTATTCGATAACAACAATTTTTTATTTATATGTGGGAGGTAAAAGGGGGTGTGGCATTGCCCCTTAAACCATCTCGTACTCAAAGCAAAGCGTACTTACAAAATTTGAGCTCAATCGGACTAATGGTTTCGAAGTATTTTGATATTTTCTTTAAAGTAGGCGTAGATGAATTGTGACCACGCCCATTTTTTCAAAGTTAATTATAGTTATCATACGAACTTATTTACCAAATTTTAATTTCATACGACCAAAAACGTCTTAAATACAGCATTTTTATTGATTTGTGGGCGACAAAAGGGGGTGTGGTACAAAACCTGCAAAGATACACACATGCAATTTCTTATGTGCACCCTACACACAGACCCCAATCACCCCTGAAAATTTCATTGAAATCGGGCAAGCCGTCTAGGAGGAGTATGCGAACAGGAAGTTTTGCCACTTAATTTTATATATATAGATATCAAAACAGTGGGCGCAAAAGTGGGCGTGGTCAATTTTTCTTTCAGTAAACACTTAAATTGGATTACTACGAACATTTGAAAAAAAATTACCCAAATCGGTCCAGCCGTTTTCCAATTTTAGATAAATTGAAAAAAGTGGGCGCAAAAGTGGGCGTGGTAAATTTTTCTTTCCGACAAAACTTAAATTGGATTACAATGAACATTAAAAAAAAAATTATCCAAATCGGTCCAGCTGTTTTCCGATTTTAGATAAATCAAAAAAAGTGGGCGCAAAGTGGGCGTGGTCAATTTTTCTTTCCGTAAAAACCTAAGTCGGACTATTACGAACATTTTAAAAAAAAAATTATCCAAATCGGTTCAGCCGTTCTCAACTGATGCAATTACCAACGAACGACATTTGATTTTTATTTATATAGATAAATTGCCTAAAACTAAATTCATTCATTCAAAGGGATATCTCATCATTTAAAGTTTATATACCAGCCTTAGTCATTGAAACTCTTCTACTAAAATACTTTTGGCCAGATGGAATCATCGTTCATGAGTTTATTTCACGTGACAGATATAACTTCATCTCTAAGTCAGTCGAAAAACTTTTAAACATCACTTCTACGCTGGAGGCGTCAACGGATTCATCTCACTCTTCATTATCAGTGTCATTACCTTCAGCAACATATGCTTCATCATCATCAGTATCGTCATCTTCGTCATCATCATCTTTATCGTCTTTAACTGCGCCTACAACCACAACATCACTTTCATCTTTACCATTAACGACTTTACTAGCTTCTGCATCATCACTGCCATTGACATCATCATCTTCATCATCATCATCATCATCATCACCATCATCATCATCATCATCATCATCATCATCATCAACATCATCAACATTATCATCATCATCATCATCATCACCATCATCATCATCATCATAATCATCATCATCACCATCATCATCATCATCATCATCATCATCATCATCATCATCATCATCATCATCACCATCATCATCATCATCATCATCATCATCATCATCATCATCATCAACATCATCAACATTATCATCATCATCATCATCATCATCACCATCATCATCACCACCATCATCATCATAATCATCATCATCACCATCATCATCATCATCATCATCATCATCATCATCATCATCATCATCATCATCATCATCATCATCATCATCATCATCATCATCATCATCATCATCACTATCATCATCATCATCATCATCATCATCATCATCATCATCATACAATACTGCAGCCACCGCAGATATCTAATTTATCAATAGCAGCATCCTCATCCTGAACATTTTCATCAACAACTATACTATCATCCTCGCCATCTTTATCAAATTCACCTTTACCAGAAATAGTTAATACACTACATACAACGACACCAAGCTCAATTTCCTCAACTGCTTTTCGTCAGCGAAACTGTGCCCTCTATTTCCACAACGTAGGCGGGCTTCGTACAAAAACCTGCCAATTATACAATGCATCGTGTTCTCACGACTACGATATTATCGCTCTGGTAGAAACTTGGATGACTGAGTACTTTCTCTCTAATGAGTTGTTCGACAAGTACTACGTCGTATATCGTAAAGACAGGTTGCTGGGACCCAGTGTAACTAGAGGAGGCGGTGTTTTGATCGCAGTATCGTCACGTCTTCCCAGTAGAGAGATACCTCTCCCTCGAAATGCCGGTAATATCGAACAAGTATGTGTAGTTGTATCTTTTACCAACAACCAAGCTTCTGATATAAACGAAATTGTCATACTCTTAAGTTATATACCACCTGCTAGTAGCATTAATGTCTTTGCTGATCATTTGTTTAATATTAATTATGTATTGAGTTCCTAAAGCCAGATTCAAACACCGTGTATTCTTGGTGATTTCAATTTAGGCAATATTGAATGGAAGTACTGCACTGATGAAAAAATGCTTATGCCTTTCAACACAATGAGTGCTATTGAATCCCTATTGTGCGATTCATTACACTCGCTAGATCTCTTTCAAATTAATAACGTAAGGAATGATATACATAGAACTCTTGATCTGATTTTCATTAGCAACGATTGTAAGCACGAACTTTTTAAATGTGATATGCCACTCACGAATGAATCCATTCACCACAAAGCACTTGTCTTAAATCTATATTTCTATACTTTCGATTACTACCGGGAAGTTAATCAAACTTCTTTCTTTAATTTTAATAATGCAAACTATGCTGCTCTCAATACCTATTTCAACTCGATCAATTGGAATTCGCTAATGGGTTCAAATGACCTTTATCATATGTATGCAGCTTTTAAGAATGTTATTCTTACTGGACTTCATTTATATGTCCCAATTGCATATAGCAAGTGTAGGTACAAGCACCCTTGGTATAATAAGCGTCTAATTCATCTTAAAACCTACGCAATAAATCTCACCTAAAATTTAAAAAATCTGAACTATCTACTGATAAAGCCTTATTTGTTCTGCGGAGGCGTGAGTTTGAATTCTTATCAAAATTTTTATACAATAAATACATTTTGTCAGTTGAACACGGCATAAAATCGAATCCTAAGTCATTTTGGACATTTTTTAATTCTAAGAGAAAGTGTTCAGGATTACCTAACTCAATGGATTTCAATGGTTCTCTTGCTGATAGCCCTAAAGGAATAAGCAACTTATTCGCGGATTTCTTTGGATCTGTTTACAATTCCACCTCTCAGACAATCGACCCAAATATCTTTTGTAATATACCCCAGGTTTTTAATATTAGCATACTAAGAATAAACGATAAACTCATTCTGGACACCTTGAATAGCCTAGATAGCAGCAAGGGTCCGGGCTTTGATATGCTGCCACCAATGTTTTTAAAAAAATGTGCCTTCTCGTTGCACTCTGCATTAGGCCTCATATACAACAAGTCACTTTCTTCAGGTATTTTCTTAAAAGAATGGAAGACAGCCAGTATATCGCCCATATATAAGTCTGGCCAGAAATATCTTGTTCAAAATTATTGACCTATCGTTAAATTATCAATCATACCCAAAGTATTGGACAAGATTGTTGGAAAACTTTTGTTTGCTGAAGTCCAAAGTGGTATATCTCCACACCAACACGGTTTTTTCACTAGCAGATCTACAACTACTAACCTCGGCATCTTTTCTAATTTTTGCATTGATGCCATCAAAAGCGGTTCACAAGTTGACACTTTGTTCACAGATTTTTCTAAAGATTTTGATAGCATTTTGCATGAATTACTTATTATAAAACTTGAACATCTTGGTGTCCATTCGCAGATGTTGAGATGGATGGAATCGTATCTTTGCGATAGAGTTTTATTTGTAAAGATATGCGACCAGCTTTCTCATCCCATCGCTGCTAAATCCGGAATTCCTCAGGGGAGCCACTTGGGTCCTCTTCTTTTCATTCTGTTTGCCAACGATATTCCCCACGTAATAAAATTCTGTAAAACACTCTTATATGCTGATGATCTAAAAATTTTCCACAAGATCAATGACGTTTATGATTGTTCAAACTTACAGGAAGATATCAATGCCCTTCTTCGCTGGTGTCACATTAACAAGCTTCCCCTAAATTTTTCAAAATGCAAAGTCTTAACTTTTTCAAGAAGAAGCACAGTTATAAACTACAACTACATCGATTATTCCGCTAATAGGTTTTCTAGAGTTACCCAATTTAAAGATCTTGGAGTTCTCTTTAATTGCAAACTTTCGTTCGATATTCACATCGAATATATAATATCCAAAGCCAACTCTCAGTTAGGTTTCCTAAAAAGGAACTCCAAAGAATTCCTGGATCCGCACACACCTAAAGCAATTTTTGTTAGCCTGGTGAGATTACTCCTGGAGTACGCAAGTGTCATTTGGGACCCTTTCTACGAACGCTCTAGTGCTAGAATTGAAAAAATTCAGAAGCGTTTTACAAGATTTGCCTTACGCCGTCTTTACTCTTGGGAAAGCATGCCAGCGTATGGGGAACGTTGTCGGTCTACAAAACCTATCGCAGAGGCGAGTTGTATCTAATGTTCTTTTCATAAAAGATATAGTTGATGGCAAAATAAATTCATCTGAATTGTTAGCGGTCATTCCATTTAATGTACCTAGTCGCACACTAAGAAGTTTTAACTTATTTCATACAGTATATCACAGAACAAATTATGGGCTACATGGAACTATCTCTAGATGCTTATCATACTGTAACACCGTAGCAAATAAATTAAATTTCTCTACTGAACGCAATATTTTCAAAAAACAGCTGTTAGACATTATTGATACCCTGTAACGTACCTTTTCATTTTTAATTTTTGTTAATTACATCCAATAATAAATTTACTTCTATTTCTGTAAATATTAATTTATTTATAACGTATAATATATGTAACACTAGGATAAGTCTAATATGTAATCTGTAAGGGTCCAACCCGGTAGATGTTAAATAAATAAATAAATAAATAAATAAATCAGACGTGAGCTAAGTATTACCATTCACGAAATAAGCACTATTTGAAAAAAAAACGTTAGATGGCGGACCCCATACTAGCAGAAGCGCTCTTCTGCAGTTATCTTAAAAGCTGCTTTCATTACTGAAAGCGAGCGTGTGAATATGAACTCAAAAGGATAAGTTTCACTACTTTTCATAACTCAGCATTTACATCTTCAAAAATGTTAACTTTTACATTAATTTTTTTTCCATTTCGAGCAGTTTATTTCCATAAATTTTAAATTTTACTGTGTAATTTTTAAAAAGCGTATTAAAAGGTTTAAGTTTCAAATGTGTTAAAATTTCTAAACTAAACTTCATGACTAACCAACTTAGAGCTTAACTGTAACCCACACACATTCATGATAACCGCTTATCAATTAATTAGCGCCAACTCAATCCTTGAACCCATTGAACAAAGTTTTTAATGTCGTCATCCTTTATGGCTGTGAACTTTTTAACCTCTGTTGACAATGAATTAAAATCACATCACATCATAGCCTCAAACTTGGCAACTCTCTAAACTACCTCCCAAAGCGACGCTCTTCTGACAGCAAGCATGTAACACTGTTGCTAACATGGTTTTATTATAATGGGCTCTGTGAGTGTGTGTGTGTGTGTGTGAGTGAAGCTTTTAATTTCATCATATTGATTATTTTTCACAAAATCATATAAAATTTGACAGATTTTTCATGCAAGCTGTTGTTACATGTTTACAACTTGGTTTTTGATCTCGGAAAAATTTTAATTTTATAACACTTTATTTTTAAATTAAGGTCATTACTGTGTAAACTAAGCACTATAATATTGTTATCAACACACAATAAGCTCCCTGGGGACATGACGACAATACACCTTTAAAAAAAAAATAGATCTAAATGACTATTTCAAGTGCTGCCGTACATCAATGCATCTATGATAATAACATTCTACTGATAATCCTTTTAAAATTTTCTCAATCTTTATGTTTGCTCTAGCAAGACAAAATGGGGGAAAAAACACCCATCGTAAACACTGAAAATATTCTTTTGTTGGTTTAGCTTTAGAATCAAATAAAACCCTCTTAATTCGCAATGTGCTATAGTAAAATAGTAACAAAAAAAAAAACAAATCCCTTTTTTTAGGTCGCTGACATTAACTACTCGTCATTTTAGGGCTATATATTTTTTATTTTTTTCCCTTTAGCACTTAAATTGTCAGCTTTCGCTATAGCCACTTCAAGAGGTAGTCTTTAACACTTACGTGAACACAAAAATTGCCATGAATACCTCGAGTAAAAAATGCACCCTACTTAAATTATGTAAAAAATTTTAACCCTTTTTCAGAAAGCAACCTCCTTCTCCACCCTCCCATTCAGTGCCCAACAACAACCATCAAGACGAACACAAAAGAGCCAATTTCACTCAATCAAAGCAAACAAAGGACGCCAAAGTTAAAACACACAAGGAAGGGAAAGAAAAAAAAAACAATAATAACGCGCCCTACTCTCAAAGCTTGCCTTGTTTAACACCCACTTAACTAGGAAAGGCACCCGACCATAGTCAAGACGAAGCGAGAGCTTTATAAAAAACTATACAAAACCTTTGTGCAAAATGGACGACGCTTAGTTTACCAGTTTAAATGCAATGCAAAAATAAAGAAGAAGTTTAGCCACTTACCTTTGTCCTTGCGACTTGTCGTCTTCGAGCTGGAATCGCCGCCGCCTTTGGGACGACTTAGCGCGCCGGTGGTCTTGCCCGACTTCCGCTTGACACGCTGCAGGCTCTCGCTGCTTGAGTTGTCGTACATCGTCTCGGCCATCGGAGCTGGCAACATTTCCGGATTGTTGCGCGCGTTTAGCGGATCAATGTTATTTGTCTGCTGCACTGCATCTGCATCCGTAGACGTTTCCGTATCCGTATCCGTTTTCGTTTCGTTTGCGTCGTCCGTTTTCGTGTCCGTTTTGCGTGCGTCATTGTCGTTGTTGTCGTCAGTGTCTTTTGCGTTCTTGTCGTCAAAGCCTTCATTTGCTTGCGTCTCGCTTGAGCGTCGCCAGCGACCGTGTACATTGCGCTCTTGTCGCTTATGCACTGCTGTTCTCTCCAAGTGACGCTCATCATCATGGCTATCGCCGCGATGACGATGATGTTGTTTCGGATAATCTTGTTGGATTTCCTTTTTTGGTCGCTTATTGCGCAGTTCTTTTGCTTTTGCCTCTGTATCCGAACTCATTGCCTTTTTCGGAGCTTTCTTTTTACATTTCTCCTTGACATCGCCCTCCGTACATTTGTTGTTGCTTGGCTGTTTCTTCTTCTTCTTCATTTTGTGCAACTTCAGGCGTAGTTCCGGATTTGGTGAACGTGACTTGAGTATGTCGGCGATGTGTACGTAGTAAACGTCGCCCTCGGCCGCCAATTTGCTGCCGCTCCACTTGTCCGTCTCAGGCGAAGCATCAGGGTCGTAGTGGATGGCTTGTCGCTTATAGCGACTGCCACGCCCACCACGACTCTGACCATTCTCGTTCTCAATGCGGCGCCTGCGACCCTGACCAGAGCGACGCTTTTTATTCAACTTGCGATTCTGATTGATACGCTTGCGTGTCGCATCCTCGGTATCGGCTGTCTCGTCCTCCTCATCGTCTATGCCGGCTTCGTCTTCGTCCGGTTGTAGCCCGGCCTCATGATGATGATCGTCCATATCGACTTGATAGGGGTTCACTATAGCGGCCGACTGTTGTTCGGCCGCATGATGACCTGTCAAATCAATATTGATCTTTTCGACGAATTCAACATCGGCCGTGGTAAAATCTTCGGGTAGGTAGATCTGAGTGGTTTCAAATTTGGCATAAGGCTGCTCAGTAGTGGTTTCCGGCTTGATAATGTTGAAGCGTATGTCTGGGGCTCTGCAGCCGGGCACAGCATCTAAAAGGAGAAAGAGAATTAGTTAAGAAATATATTTAAGAGAGTTTTCTTAAAAACCAATTTCACTGCGAATAGCTATGGTTCTATAGATATATTGTTCATCGAAACTTTTTTACGTTTTGATGGACTCCTTAAAAAAATGCTTTTTGATTTTTATCAAACAGCATACCATTGAACTCATCAATGGTTGAGCTATTATAGCCCTATTTTGATTATACACAGTAAAAAATTCGAGGGCACATTTTATCTTTTTTATAATATTTGTGTGGTATAAACTTTTTTATTCCAAATAATTTATAAATTTTATACCACTCAATATTATATAAATAATAAAACAAATAAAATTTAAAAATTTTATATGGATATCATGTGTAAATCAAAATATATTCTGGTTCGAAAGAAAAAAATTTACCAAAATCGGAAAATTTAAAAATATAGTGGTTTCGATTGGTTTGACGAGAAAAATGGTGCGGAAAAATTTATAAGATTTGATGGTATAACTTTTAAAACATTTTTGGTTTAGATTTATATTTGGTTTAATTTAAATAGTATGAAATTTATGCTCATTTTTTTACTGTGTATGAAATTCTTGGAGTTAATTGAATGATAATTTGACAAAAAGGTTTCACTGAAAATAACTGTGCAACAAATTGGCTCAATGGAATTTTTATACCTACTGTGAACATTATCTGGAAAAAGTTGTCGTTATAAAAAACAGGCTTTAGTGGAAATATCTTTGAAAGCAGCAATTTTGATTCTGCAGACATCATTGAAAAAAAAGCATTTTTCAATAATAATAAGGTATCACTTTCTAGGGTACTAGTTTGGTAATTTACATTTTTTGGATAAGCACAAATCAATGATTTTGTAACAAGAAGGTTCCCTTAAAAATTAAGGGTGTCCCAAAAGTCATTGGCATTTTTTTATTGTTTTTATTAAATTATAAAATAGAGACATGGAGGTCATGATGATATAAAACAGGGGTGGGCACGATTGAGGCCAATAAGAGCCACATCGTACTTCAATAGAGAGAAAAAACCAAAAGAATAAATTAAGATATTATTATTAAAAAAAAAAATCAAAATTAATATAAATGATAACAAAAAAAAGGTCATATCAAGTTTTTAAACAAAATGAAAATGATATTTAAAACAAATCTTTGGCCAATATTTTAAAATTTTATTCTGTATTGGTAAAAGCCTTTCGCAACATCAACATCTACTAGGAACACTACAATTCGAACAGCTGACTTCGGTATCCAGCTCAACTGTTATCAGACTTTTCTCTAATCTGAGCTTACCTTGTAATTGTTTCATGGAGAAAAAGTAAACAGCAATTAAAGAAAACGTTCATGAAAGAAAAAATGGGTACACATTATCAAATTTTTCGTCAAATCGTTGGTCAAACATGCCAATACATTCAACAATAATACATTGTACTTTACTTGTAACACCTTTATCTTAATTTGGCTTTAAAACCGTAGTTATCCGCATATTTCACCAAATATCCTTTATTTTTCAAAATTATTTTATGGTGTAATATGTCCTAGACAAAACTGCGGCTTAGAACAAAATATTGTAAAGCAAATTTACATTATTGTGAAGAACTTATATTTTTGTTTAGAGATTAACCGAATCCTTGTTCTTTAGATTTTGATCAGCTACTGACATTCCAAGTGCTCCAGCAAAATTACTCACAACAAGCATATGTTTTTCTCATCAAGTAGTAACTTCACGCGATTCGAGTCACATATTTTAGCTTATAGAAACACTTAGGCTATCGAATTCCTTTGAAAGTAGAACTGAAACATTCGAAAAAACTTATTAAATAAATGTAATGTTTTATTTAATTGTCTGACTAAATCGTTCTGTTCTAGTTGTTTTGTGCCAAAAGGGTTCTATTCTATTTTAATTGAATTAATTTAATTAAAACTACTCTGTTTCTTTTATTGTGCTTTATAATAACTATACGCTAATGAAATATAATACTGTAACAATATAAAAAAAAACTGGTTAAATTTCTGCGAGCTTTCAAGTGTATTAGTTTTAATCTATTTCCTAAAAAGCAACAGGGATGGAAAAGGCCTCGGCTTGCAACTAAACTACACATTTGTGTTATTACCTTCATCAACTCAGGATTTCTTTATCTTCAATATAAGGTACTTTTCCCAACTATTTTTTCTATTTCGCATACATTAAAACATAATCCTTCCAACCCTCTTTAGTATTTTCTTTTCTTACAACAACTTTAACGCATATTCATACTAGCGCTCACACTTAAATCCATTTCAATTTGACCCCATGCGTTCGTTAATGAGCTCGCACAAACTTACACTACCACCTTCAACTTTTAATTACCGAAACTCGACTAACCCTATTTAAAGTTTTCGTAATATTGCCAAAACTTTCTTCTTTCAGCATTACTTTGTTTCTGTTTCCGTACTTCACGTAACTCGATTTAAATTAGAATCTTTTTGATATCACTTCGCCAAAAGCTTAACTCAAACGAAATAAACTGAAAAAGAGAGAGCACTTTTTGCTATTTTTTTCCCAACAATTAAGGCAACATCTTTTAATTCCAAAGTAAGAGCTGTAAAAATAGCGCAAAAAAACAGCAACAGCAACAGCAACAGCAACAGCAACAGCAACAACAACAACAACAACAAAAAGACAAACTAGCAACAAGAACGAATCTTGGAAAAAATACAGCAGAAAAACCATTCAATGGCATTCAAAATAGAGGAAATTAGAGCTAAGTTAAGCAAAAAAAGGAAACAAAATGAGGTCAAACTGAAGGCTACACCAATACAAACAGTTACAGATGCAAACACACACACACACACACTCAACTTCACAAGATGGAAAAAGCGCACAGTTTGAGTGAAGCAAATAAATGAAATACGTTGCCAGAAAATGACAAAATGCATTCAACTGTTGGAAATGTTATAGAAATAGAAACAAAAACTAATACTTAAATGTTGCTAGCAGTTGCAGAGGCAATGTTGAAAAACTAGCTGAAATTCCTGATAACGACCGTACAGAAACAACAACAAAAACTACAGAAAATATCAAAGCAATAAGAAAAACAAATATAATGTAAAAATGCATTAAGTTTAGTCATTTCAGAAAATATCTTAAGAAATCTTTTTAGTTTTCACGATGCGGTGAAGAAGTTGGTCAACATTTCGTTACTCTTTTACATTGCAAAATTTTGTAATCAAAAGAAGTGAAAGTCTCATGTTTATTCTTTCAAAATAAAGAAAATATATCAATTAAGTCGTTTAAACTATGCAGATGTTGAAAGTTAGATGTTGAATGTTATATGCTATATATAAAATGTTAAATCCTAAATTTTAAATGTTAAACGTTAACTGTTTAATGTCAAATTTTAAATGTTAAATGTTAAGTGTTAAATATTAAATGTTAAGTGTTAAATAATAACTGTAAAATGCTAAAAGAGCCGTTTCTTTTGAAAGTGGGCAAGTCCACCTTTTTTTAAATATTATATATTAAATATTAAATATTAAATATTAAATATTAAATATTAAATATTAAATATTAAATATTAAATATTAAATATTAAATATTAAATATTAAATATTAAATATTAAATATTAAATATTAAATATTAAATATTAAATATTAAATATTAAATATTAAATATTAAATATTAAATATTAAATATTAAATATTAAATATTAAATATTAAATATTAAATATTAAATATTAAATATTAAATATTAAATATTAAATATTAAATATTAAATATTAAATATTAAATATTAAATATTAAATATTAAATATTAAATATTAAATATTAAATATTAAATATTAAATATTAAATATTAAATATTAAATATTAAATATTAAATATTAAATATTAAATATTAAATATTAAATATTAAATATTAAATATTAAATATTAAATATTAAATATTAAATATTAAATATTAAATATTAAATATTAAATATTAAATATTAAATATTAAATATTAAATATTAAATATTAAATATTAAATATTAAATATTAAATATTAAATATTAAATATTAAATATTAAATATTAAATATTAAATATTAAATATTAAATATTAAATATTAAATATTAAATATTAAATATTAAATATTAAATATTAAATATTAAATATTAAATATTAAATATTAAATATTAAATATTAAATATTAAATATTAAATATTAAATATTAAATATTAAATATTAAATATTAAATATTAAATATTAAATATTAAATATTAAATATTAAATATTAAATATTAAATATTAAATATTAAATATTAAATATTAAATATTAAATATTAAATATTAAATATTAAATATTAAATATTAAATATTAAATATTAAATATTAAATATTTAATATTTAATATTAAATATTAAATATTAAATATTAAATATTAAATATTAAATATTAAATATTAAATATTAAATATTAAATATTAAATATTAAATATTAAATATTAAATATTAAATATTAAATATTAAATATTAAATATTAAATATTAAATATTAAATATTAAATATTAAATATTAAATATTAAATATTAAATATTAAATATTAAATATTAAATATTAAATATTAAATATTAAATATTAAATATTAAATATTAAATATTAAATATTAAATATTAAATATTAAATATTAAATATTAAATATTAAATATTAAATATTAAATATTAAATATTAAATATTAAATATTAAATATTAAATATTAAATATTAAATATTAAATATTAAATATTAAATATTAAATATTAAATATTAAATATTAAATATTAAATATTAAATATTAAATATTAAATATTAAATATTAAATATTAAATATTAAATATTAAATATTAAATATTAAATATTAAATATTAAATATTAAATATTAAATATTAAATATTAAATATTAAATATTAAATATTAAATATTAAATATTAAATATTAAATATTAAATATTAAATATTAAATATTAAATATTAAATAGTAAATATTAAATATTAAATATTAAATATTAAATATTAAATATTAAATATTAAATATTAAATATTAAATATTAAATATTAAATATTAAATATTAAATATTAAATATTAAATATTAAATATTAAATATTAAATATTAAATATTAAATATTAAATATTAAATATTAAATATTAAATATTAAATATTAAATATTAAATATTAAATGTAAAATGCTTCATATTAAATGTAAAATGTAAAATATTAAATGTAAAATGTAAAATGTAAAATGTAAAATGCAAAATGTAAAATATAAAATGTGAAATGTTAAATGATTAAATGTTTAATGCTTAATGCTAAACGGGTAATATGTAATGTTCAATGTTAAATTCTTAATCTTAAATGTTAATGTCAAATGTTAAATTTAATTAAGGTCGTTTAAGTGTTATTTATATATTTATCATTATCTCAATTTGGTACAAAAACTTACTGACCCACTTCCAAAATAAACGGCTCATATATTAAATATTAAATGCTAAGTTCTTAATGTTAAATGTTATATTTTAAGTTGAATGTTGTATTGTTAATGTTAGATATTAGCTGTAAAATGTTGATTGTTAAACACAAAATGTTATATTAAATGCTAAATATTCAATGTTAAATTTTAAATTTTAAATTTTAAATTTTAAATTTTAAATTTTAAATTTTAAATTTTAAATTTTAAATTTTAAATTTTAAATTTTAAATTTTAAATTTTAAATTTTAAATTTTAAATTTTAAATTTTAAATGTTAAATGTTTAATGTGTAATACTTACTTACTTAGTTGGCGCTACAACCGTATGTCGGTCTTGGCCTCATCTAAGAATTTGCGCCAGCCATTTCTGTCTTTCGCTTGCTGGCGCCAGTTGGAAATTCCAAGCTTCGTCAGGTTGTCCTCTACTTGGTCTTTCCAACGAAGATGCGGTCGTCCTCTTCTGCGTTGACCGCCGCTGGGTACCGAATCGAATGTTTTCTTCACTGGAGCATCGTCTTTCATGCGCTGAACATGACCAAGCCAGCGAAGCCGCTCGATTTTAATGCGCTTGACTATGTCGATGTCAGCGTACAGCTCATACAGTTCATCATTCCACCGTATTCGGTACTCGCCATTGACGCAGATTGGTCCGTAGATCTTACGAAGAATCTTTCTCTCGAATGCTCCTAAAGTCTTTTCATCTAAACTGCTCAACGTCCAGGTTTGTGATGCGTAAAGTAGGACGGGCATGATGAGCGATTTATAGAGCGTGATTTTCGTTCGTCGAGAGAGAGCTCTGCTTCTCAATTGCCTACTGAGCCCAAAGTAACACCTGTTGGCAAGAGTTATTCTTCGTTTGATCTCAATGCTGATGTCGTTGGTAGAATTAATGCTGGATCCCAGATAAACGAAGTTCTTCACAACCTCGAAGGAGGTATTGTCAACAGTAACGTGGGTTCCAAGACGCTGGGACTGTTTGTTTGTTGACACTAAGTATTTCGTCTTGTCTGCATTCACTGCCAGACCCATTCGATGTTAATGAACATTAATGTGTAATGTTAAGTGTTAAATTTTAAACGTTAAATAATAAATATTAAATTTTTAATGTTCAGTGTTCAATGTTTATTTAATTGTTAACACTGAAAAAATGAAAAAATTACATTTAAAAATTCCAAGAGAATAGCCGCGCATGCAAACGTGCGTAACAAGCTTATTCGTGCTCGATATATTCCCATAATATATCAGTTGATCATCATTGTCATGTTGCTCAAAGGCTAAGCTATATAAAAACGTATTTTTCTCCCCCTGACAACAAGAACAAAATATATGTTACAAAAAATAAGAAGAATCGTTATTTGTGTAGAAAGCGAAGCCAAGTCATGCGTTCTTGGCATCTACCCGACGGACTTTGTCCCATAAATCTTCAAGAATTTGCGATGACTGAAAGGCGGCAGTCATTCACACAGAGCCACACACAAATACATGTCTGCTCGTACATAAACTACATACTGCATGCAGCGGCTACATAAGAATTTATAACAGGACATGATGTGCAGCAGCATCAAGGCTGCAACTTGTGCCAGCTAGCAAAAATATTTGCAGTAAGAGAAAGGAAAGTTTCAAGTAAGTTAAAAACATGCACACACACACACACACAGGGGCAGCAGCAGCAACATTATGGATGCAAATGGAATAACTAAGTAACCAACTGTCAAAATCATTGTACAATACTGTTGCAGTGAACGCTAGGAAATTGCAACAAAAACAACACCATCAACCAGCTTAGAGAGAGAAAAAGAAATACATAAGATTTGCTATGCAAGATTATGAAGAACACGTACAGAACTGGCTAGAAACATTGTTACCACAGCCAACCAGTACCAGTAAAAAAATTTTAAAAAATACTGTTAAAACAACGATTTAACATAAAAGTATCCGCTGCACACAAACAAAAATAAAGCTAAATATCTGAATAGGATAAAATCTCCACAAATCAGCTGGAGAAAGGAAGATAAAAAAGTGCGATGGTAACGACAGCAAAAACACACATATACACAAACATATCAACTTTCAAATTTATGCATCGAAAAAAATAAGCAGCATTTGTCGACCAAAAAGAATGAATGAATGATTTATTTGTTTTTCTGGCAGCCGCTGCCAACTGTTTCTTCTTCTTCTTCTTCTTCAGGTTCTTATGCAAGCCAATTTTTGTATGCTGCCAAATCAGCGAACTGACTCGCAAGTAGAACAACTAAAATTTTTTGGTAAAAACACAAGAACAACTACCAAGTTTGGACATGATTTTGTTAACATAAAGATTTACAAAAAACTGCGACGTGCTGTTATTTTTTCCGTATTTGTGATAGAAATTTCGGATAACGATAAGTATATAGTATATTTTTATTGCTCTATTTTGAATTCCATGGTGACCGAAGTGGCAACAATAAATGTAATTTTTTTAAATGCCATTCTTTCAAGAACTTTTTGTCAGCAGCTCAGCTGTTTTCCTCAGTTTTTTGCTTCTTCCTAACTTCTTCATGTTCAGGTTTTATTTCACTGCAACGTCATTATTAACTTGGACTTAACGATGCTGAATGTTAGACGTTTCCTTTCAAGTTTATTATATGGCTGCTTTTAAGTTTTTGCCTGTCATGCTGATCGTTTACAAGTTGCAAGTTGTACGCTCTACCAGCTGCAAGTTTCTGTTTCCTTTTCCAATTCATCGAATTTCAAGTCATCGAAGCATTTAAGTAGTGGTGGAAGGGGGGAAATCAGAAACGCTTGTAAAAATAAGTAAATTTTACCTTAAACTCTTTAAAATCTTTACGACAAAGCCAATTAAAAACCGTAAGTTGCTCAAACTATGACCCTTTTTGAGCATAAAAAGAGCTGAATGCCTTTTTTCTAACTGTAAATACATATTTTTTTAATTATAGTTCAAAGATAATATATAATCAATTTTCTCTTTCATGACTACTTCTCATGTATCTTTGTTTTTATGCAATATATTATGCTTGTGTTTTTTTTTTAATGTGCACCTCCGTTTTGTTTTTAATTACTTGAAGAAGTGTATTATGCACAATTTCAGTCATCATACTATCAAATGTAGTACACATTTCAAAACCATTTGTAACCCAATTCGGGTTTACTTGTAGTAAAAAAAAAATGGCTTTTATCTACTCTCATTGAAGTACTTCTCTTCCGAGTGCGTTGGGAATTGTAACTATTTTCAACTACGTCAATGCCACTTCGTTCGTTCGATTTTGATGCTTTTCGAATTGTGGTTTTTCACTTTGTAGTAAACTTCATGAACACCAAATGCGATCATGGTAAAAAAATCAAAGGATATTCAAAGGAGTGCAATGAATTGAAATGCTAGTGAAAAGAACTGACAATCAAGTCAAACGAAGGCAAGCAAATTTGAGGCAGTGTCAAGTGCAGAAAATGCAACGAGAGCAGCCTAAGAATAGAGCAAGCAGAGAGAAGGAATGCAGGGCAAAGTTGGTTGCCTCACTTGAGTGCTGTCAAAGTAAAAAAATCAAAGTTGATTTTAAGGCGCGTCTATCAAAAGATGTCTTAGAGCACACACAAAAAAAAAGAAGAAATTTCTAACAATGAAGCTATGTACAATATAAATCCGCAAATCACAGACGCATCTGCAGCACTCCTCCGCTCTACAGTCTATCCATCGATTTATGCTTGTGTGCCTGAGTAGCTATTGAAATGGGAAAAAACTTTTTGACACTTACACTTACAGCTTGAGTGAGTGTGAGTGGTGCGGGTGCCGAAGACCGCGTGAATTTCCTAAATCCACTGGCAGTTGATAACTTAAAAATAGCACCAAGCTCTCACTCTATATATGTAAAGTTATATATTACATATATGTGTGTGTTTGAATGTATGTATATTTGCTTGTGTGCCAAGTTAAAAAGTAGGTTAGTAGCAAGCTACTTCAGTGAATTTGCATTCGTGTCGCTGAAGCATGCAACAAAATTCGCGACTGGCATGCCGAGTCACTAATTCACGCACACACATACACATATTGTAGGTGTGGGTGGCAAAAACTGATTGTAATTGTGTGCCAGTTTACAAACAATCTCTGTGTTTGTGTGTGTTAAGCGGATGCTGTCAATATAACAATTTTTCTAAGAATTTTCAAAATCTTAAGCATTTGAAGAATTTGCAATTCCAAGGAATTGCATGTAATACAATGTAAGCGCGCGCGCGTGTGTGTCAGTCAATGGAACTGTGTGCTTGCGTGGGTATAAAAGTTAAAAATTAAGCTAAATTAAGCTCCACAGTGGAATACAGTTTTGCATTGCAAAGTATCTGAAAGTGGCTTTGAAAATGCACGAAATTGTATGCAACTCAAGAAGTTGTGGATTACAAAAATAAACTCGTGCATAAAATGAGCAGAATGTACAATGTTTTGTTTTTTTTTTCTAGCTGTTGAAAAGAGTCTTAAAGTCAAGAAGAAATTTCTTTTTTTTGTCACTTTGTAAGCTACGATATCGTAAAGTTTTGTAGCAAAATTTGTATAATTTGGACATCATGTCGTATACGCTATATTTATTTACCTTTTACATAGCACTAACAGAACTTTATATTAATTATTAATAAGTGCTTAATTATGTGTTGTATTAATGTTATGTCAATGCTACGTTAATGTTATGTCAATGTTATGTTATTATTTTTATTGTTTATGGAATATAGATCCTTAAGCTACAAGACAAAAAATTTTAAATTTGATAAGCTTGTCCCGATTGGCTGATTTAGATTGAATGCAATACTTGACTTAAATTATTTTATAATCAATAAATAAGTAAAAAAAATTAGTATTAAAACGAGAACAAAGAAAAATTTAAATTTAGCAAAAAATAGTATAAAACCAACTTATTTTTAAAAAGAAGAAAAATAATTAGGACATGAGAGAAATTGAGGAGGCACCTCAAGGAAATAAGTATATATGTGCATCAACTTATTTTGAAATAAAACTACTAACAACGATTAGAATTTTATCATTTTTTTTTTTGTATCATAGTTAATAAGCCGGATGGGCTGAAATTTTACCCCATCATAGGTATTTTTTTTCTTTTGGCGCTCTAGACTAAATGCTGGTAGCTTTTTGTTTGAAATTTTGTTATCTGAAAAATAATCAATTGGACTTTAAATCGTGAAATTTTGTTATCAATCGGAGCATTCATTTGTGTTTTATAAATGATTTACCTGAAATTTGTGAAATTTGGTCACATTACAGGCTTTTTCTCTTTTGACGTTCTTATATTAATTATTAATTATTAATTATTAATTATTAATTATTAATTATTAATTATTAATTATTAATTATTAATTATTAATTATTAATTATTAATTATTAATTATTAATTATTAATTATTAATTATTAATTATTAATTATTAATTATTAATTATTAATTATTAATTATTAATTATTAATTATTAATTATTAATTATTAATTATTAATTATTAATTATTAATTATTAATTATTAATTATTAATTATTAATTATTAATTATTAATTATTAATTATTAATTATTAATTATTAATTATTAATTATTAATTATTAATTATTAATTATTAATTATTAATTATTAATTATTAACT